>JANHAO010001203.1:0-34351 GCA_026873985.1 Saraca asoca
AATCACCTGACAGGCTTGAGATTGCTACCAGCGGCATGGTTGAGCAACAGGGAAGATGAACAGAGAGGATACAAGTGCTGCAGCAAAATTTCGGCTTCAAACAAGGAAGAAAATGAAGAAAATACGCCAAGAGAGGATCGGAGAACACGAGGAACAGCGAAGAACTACAAAGAACAGAGAAGAAGAGAGAAGAAGGGAAGTCTGAATCACACAAATCTGCAAAAAAAGAAAGAGGGGACGGTAATAAAGGTTTCAAAAATTCCAACGGACATTCCAACAGAATTTGTCCATTGGAAATGAAAAGTAAAGTAAAACGGTGCGCTGTGGTAAATGTAAAACGCGCCATTTTCCAACGGACAAATTCCGTTGGAATGTCTGTTGGAATTTTCAATTTTTTTTAAAAAAAAATTAAAACTAGAGTTTTTTGATATTCTAACGGATATTCTAAGGAATATTCAAACGGAATACTAATCCGTTACAATATCCGTTGGAATATTCCAACGGATTTGTGTCCGTTTGAATTTCCATTGGAATTTTCCAACAAACTCAAATCCGTTGGAATTCCCGTTGAAAAATTCCAACGGATTTGAGTCCGTTGGAATTTTCCATTGCAAAATCGTAATTTTCTTGTAGTGAATAGGCTCATTTCAAGTATAAGGTTATCATTGTTATCAGCTATTGTTGAACAAGACTGATTCTCGCTCTGTTACCAATTGACGTAGTAGAAAGTGGTAAAAACTTTTTATGATACTCTAAAAAAAAACACTTGAAAGAAATATTATTATTGTGAAATCTATTTTACCAATATATGGAATTAAATATTTATAAAATTATAAACCTTTTCCTATTATGAGTAAGAAGAGACGTCTAATAAACTAATAAAACAATACTCCTAAATAAATTAGAAAATAAACTCTAATAAATAAATAAATAAACTAAAAAACTCTTAAATAAATTAAGAAGCAATAAGTTAGACTTAAAATCTAATATTATTTACAATACAAGAATTTTACTAATTCCTACGTCACTCTTGCTAAAGGAGAATGGACCGAAACAACTGAACAGAGAATGACGCCTCAAGAGGTGCACAAGAACTCTGTTTAATACATAGAATTGAAATGCTTGTGATTGTTTAATTTATCGTTTATAATTATTTCTTTTGGTATATTGGCTTTGATGTGTGGTAATACACCAATGCTAATTAATTTTTATTCTCAATCCTATTTGAACTATATAAATAATGGTACATTTAATTAGATGGAATAAAATAAAAATAAAAATAGATAAAACGTTTGTTTGATAGATATTATGAAATCGAAGTATTCATTTTTTCTAGAAAATGATCATTTCATCCCAAAAGCAATAAAATGGATCATTTTATTGTTTATAGATGAACTATTTTTACACTCTTATCTCTTACATTTTTTATATATTTCAAAATTATCTTTATATTAATAAATAAAAAAATAATATCATGTTATCATACTTTTATAATAAAATTATTTTAATAATTATATATTTAATAAGAATAGAATTTAAAATAATATATTTTTATATTATTTATGCAATAAATATTATTTATTATATAAAATTATTTAATATAAAATAAATATCAATGAATTAAAATTTATTAATATATAAGGATAGTCAAAATTATGAAAAAAAAAATTAGCATACTTAAAGAACAAACCCATATCATACTATCAACATATATTAGAGATTTTTTATACCTTACATATTTTTTATTATTTTGATATAGATATTTTACTTTTTTTTATTATAAGAGTATTATTGTAATTGATTTTTTTCCATTCTATTTTTATAATATTTTGTTGCACTAAATAGAATTATGAAATAATCATTTGATTTTCATTCCCACTCTTATACTTATTTCATTATATTCTATTCAACTAAAAATAACATAATGTTCTTCTAGCCAACAATGTAATTATTTCCACTAAATTTAGCAGTTTCACATATCCAAACTTTATTCTTTTGTGTCACTTGTACAATAATGACATTTGTGAGTGTGTACAGATTCTCTTTTTAAAATATATATATATTATATTAAATATTCATTATTTGATAGGTATATTTATAAATAAATTTATATTTAAAAGACATCCTATCAATAATTCAAAGTTTATTAAATTAACACTTAATAAATAATTTGAAATCATTTAATATAATATATTAAATGTATATAATCATTTTTCTCTTTAATCAGATTCATTCTATTAATTTAGACCAAAAAAATGGACAAAAAATAAAATTACAAGGCAATAACAAGCAAAAAAATAACCCAAAAACCCAACAGGAGAGAGTTATAAATGTTCACTAATGAAAAAATTGTTAGAAAATAATGTTATATATGGTCAAGATTACTACACAATGAGATGCTTCAAGGCGCAACTGGATTGATATCTTTATAGAGATATTCGCCCCTACATGTAGTTGCTGAAGGATTTATGACAATATTCTCTCAAGATATAATGAAGCTTTTGTAAATTTCTTGATTCGCATTATCAAGAAATTCCCTAACACTCTTATAACTTGGAAATATTTTAAGTTTGCAAGATATTATTTTCAACCATACTTCAAAAAGTCATATGGAGGTCTATTTATACTTAGTCTGGGAGCCTCTTTAACAAATAAGTACATTCAAAAATCTTTTGTTCATTAAACACAAATAGATACATTCATCTATTTGTTTATTGAATATAAGATGTACATTCATCTCTTTATTCATTAGAAACAATGAACATGAACCTACCTTTTAGTCATTAATACGTAGACATGAACTTCTTTTAAAGTTTGTTCATTGAATGAACCAACACAACTTTTAAAGTTGTATATTATATAATATTTCCCCATTACTTTACAAGCTTTTATAAGTTGTACAATTTATGCATAATAGAAGGTGTCATTAGGATTAAACCTTCTATTAGTATAAGTTTTCAAGGTTTCAACGAAATAATTGGTGTCTAATCGATTAAACTTATACTCTTATTGTTAGAGTAAGAAGAACACACATATATCATACCCTAATCAAGTTTAAGAGATTCAATTTCTTTAGCACATGAGTAAAACCTCTAAAACTCTTGATCAGAGTGATACCACTCCTATATTCATATAGGTGGAAACCTTAGATAATGGAATTATCAATCCATTAAGAGCTTCTTAGCTCATCCTCCTATAACACTAAATCCTATATCTTAGTGTTTTAGTCATTAAATAACCTTTTTTTCCATTAAACCTTGAAATCAGTGTTCTACTAGAATAAAATTGGGTTCCCATCATTTAATAACTATAGGTTTTAGTCCCATCTTAGCAGTGAAGTCTTTATCTTTTCCCTTGACAAACCTTTTGTTAGTAGATCTACTAAATTACTGTTGGACTTATGTATGTGATAATAATTATACCATCTCCTAATAATTGCCTCATAAACTCATATCTCAAGCTTATGTGTCTAGACTTTCCATTATAAACTTTATTATATGCTCGAGACATGGTTGACATACAATCATAGAAGATCAAAATGGCTGTCATTGGCTATGACCACAACTCTATATCTAATAACAAATTCCTTATCCATTCCACTTCTTTACCTATAACTGATAAAGCTATAAGCTCAACTTCCATTATAGAATATGATATATATATATATATATATATTTGTTTCTTTGAGGCCTAGCTTATGATTCCATGACCTATGGTGAAAATCCATCCTAAGTGGATTTATTATCACTAAGATTTCTAATCCAACTACCATCAAAGTAACCTTCTAATATAGTAGGATAATCATTATAAGGTAACCCTAAATTTATGGCTTTCTTAAGATAACCAAAAACTCTTTTTATAGCTTTCCAATGATCTATTCTAGGTTTACTTGTAAATCTCGATAGTTTGCACATAGCAAAAGCTATATCTAGTTTGGTACAATGTATAGCATACATCAAGCTTCCAATAGCACTCATATATTCTAATTGTGCTACTAGTTTCCCTATCTTTTCTACTAATTTAAAATTCGGATCATAAGGTGTATTAGAATCCATAACACTAAGATGTTTAAATTTCTCCACAAATTTCTTAATGTAGTGCTCTTGCCCTAGTGTAAAGTCATCCTTATGCTTATACATTTTTATTCCTAATATAGTATCTACTTTATTCAAGTCATTCATCTTAAACTTAGAAGCAAGATACTGCTTGGTTTGACAAACACCTTCTAAGTTCGTCCAGATTATTTGCATATCATCTACATAGAGACAAATAATTATGCCATAATCCTTAGTAAATTTAGAGTATATACACTTGTTTGCACTATTATGTGAAAAGCCATTTCATAAAACCACTAAGTCAAACTTCTCATGCCATTGTTTAACACCTATTTTAAGACATATAAGGACTTAACCAACTTACAAACTTTTCCTTCATTTTCGGGTAGCATATAGCCTTCTGGTTGTTCCATGTAAACTTCTTCATTAAGATCTTCACTTAGAAAAGCTGTTTTAACATCCATTTGGTGCACATGAAGTTTATAAATAAATTCTAATGCTATGAGAATCCTAATGGAAGTCATCCTAGCCACTGGTGCATAGGTATTAAAATAGTCTAAACCCTTTTTTTTACATCTAAACCCTTGGCTACTAACCTTGCCTTAAAGGTTTATAGTGAGCCATCTGTATTGAGTTTTCTTCTAAATACCAACTTGCATCCAATAGGCTTTGACCCTTAAGGCAAATCAAATAAGATCCAAGTGTTGTTAGACAATATTGAATCCATTTCATCATTTATGGCTTCTTTCCAAAAAGTGGAATCTCTAAAGTTATTAGCTCTTTATATGTTTATGGATCACTCTCCACAGTTAGCATAGTAGGAATCTTATTCCCTAGTTCCTTCAACCAAGAAAGTTATAGCTTGAGAAGAAATAAAATTTAGACCTATGTACTTTTCTATTTTCATTCTTTGACTTCTTCTTGGTTCAACAAACTCATTTTCACGTATAAATTTATTCCTTTGATCATTTAAGATCGATTCTATAGGAACTAAATGTTGATCCACTTAAGAATCTTCCATTGTAGGATTTAATTCATTATAGCATTTATTTTCAATAAATTTCACATCTTTAGTTTTAACAATTGTATTAGACACTAAATCTAATATCCTATATGCCTTAGAATTTTAGGCATATCCCATGAAGATGCCTTTTATGGCTCTTGGCCCTAATTTAGTTCTCCTTTGATTGGGAACTCAATAAAAGGCTAAACAGCCCCCACACTTTAAAATAATTTAGGTTAGGTTTTTTTCCTTTCCATATTTCATATGGAGAAACCTTTCTTATTTTTTACAGTATCCTATTGTGAATGTGACAAGCCATCAATAATGCCTCACCCCAAAGATTGTGTGGTATCTTAGCATTTAGCAACATAGAATTAACCATATCCACTAAGGTATGATTCATTCTCTTTTTAAAATCCTTATTATTAAGATCAATATAATTATTTTTATCCATATATTTAATTGACTTATAACTTAAATGTGCTAATCTACGATGCCATAAATCACAAGAATCAACAATATACACAGAAACATTCACTTCATTATTAAGACTGAACTTAAATATGCCTTCGCTACAATATCCTTTTCCTACATCTAAGTCATTCTTAAATAAGATCACTTTAACAAATTCTAGTACAACTTTGAATCCTTGTTTGCATAAAAGAGAAGTAGAGACTAAATTCTTCCTTACTTCCAGAACATGAAGTACATTCATTAAGGTTAACTTCTTTCCAGATGTGAAATTCAATTCAACTATTCCTTGACCACATATTTTCGTAGAGGTATTATTCTCTATTAACATCTCTTCATTATTCACTTCCTCATATGTTTTAAATTGACGATGATCACTACAAACATGAATAGTTGCACCAGAATCTAGCCATTACTCATATGACTTTCTTTGAGTTGCCATGTTGAGTTCAATAATCATACCAATATGCATGCAATGAACTCCCTCAACGATCATAGCAACCAAGTCCTTTTCTTCCACTAAGTTAACTTTTGAATTTGACACTTCTTTAAAGTGATTATCTTTCTTCAAAAGTCAACAATCTTTGATATAATGCCCTCTTTTGTGGTAATGATAACACACTCTTTGTCTCTTTTTGTCTTTCTTTACGTCCACCAAGGATATGACTTTTCTTTCACCTTTGGCAACATTTCTTTGATCAATATGATTCATCTTAGAATTGTGAGAAAAATATACTACATCACATTTGCAATTTTCCTCTTCTATACATAAATGCCCTAGTCATTTTTCAACAGTGAAATCTTCACCAAGGTGTAGTAGTTTCTTCTTATAATCATTCAAAGTTGAAGGTAATTTTGACATAATTGCTCCAACTTGTAATGATTCAGGTACTATCACTTCTAGATCATGAAGTCTACTAACTAAGATTTGTAGCTCACAAACTTGATCCATGATTGGCACATCATTAACAATATTAAACTCAAAATATTCCAACATAATAAATTTGTCAATACCTTGTTGCTCATTATTGTATTTTTCCTCCAAAGATCTCCAAATCTCCACTAGTGATTATATCGACATTTATAGATCATAGAGCCTATCTAACAA
This sequence comes from Saraca asoca, assembly GCA_026873985.1. Lineage (NCBI taxonomy): Eukaryota > Viridiplantae > Streptophyta > Magnoliopsida > Fabales > Fabaceae > Saraca > Saraca asoca. The sequence continues at coordinate 6,638 of JANHAO010001203.1, forward strand.
GGTGTAGAGAATGTGGCCTTGGCATGCAAACACATATTCTTCACGCTTCTTCTTCAATTGAGCAATCATTGCCTTCTCTTTATCTGTGGCATTCTCAACAGTTTCTAGAAATGGTGTAGTATTTGGATCAAGTACATAAGCAAGGTTGAGTATAGAAAGGAGAAACATCATTTTGTCTTTCTACTGATTAAAACCGGTGCCATCAAATCGATCTAACTTGACAAACTCTTGATTTATAATCTTAAAAGCAGCACTTTGATCTTAAGCCATCTTGGGAATATCTCTCTGAAATTATTATAAAACAATGTTACAGATGATCAAGATTACTACACGATAAGATGCTTTAAGATACGACTGGTTCGCTATCTTTAAAGAGATATTTACCCTCACACGTAGTTGTTAAAGGGTTGATGACGATATTCTCCCAAGATATAATGAAAGTTTTGTGAATTTCTTGATTAGTAGCATTAAGAAATTTCCTAATACTCTTATAACTTAAAAATATTTTAAGTTTGTAAAATACTGTTTTCAACCATACTTTACAAAGTCATATGGAAATCTATTTATATTTAGGGAACCTCTTTAAAAAATAGGTGCATTCAAAAATCTTTTGTTAATTGAACACAAATAAATATATTCATCCCTTTGTTCATTGAATATAACATGTATATTCATCCCTTTATTCATTAGAATTAATAAACATGCACCCACCATTTAGTCATCAATACGTATACATAAATTTCTTTTAAAGTTCATTCATTTAATGAACCAACACAACTTTTAAAGTTGTAAATTATATAACAAAAATAATTATTAAATAATGGGAGTAACAAAACATAATCCCAGTTTAATAAATAATGTGTACATAAAAATATCTACTGACTTTGCCAACGACTTAGAACTGTGAGCCGAGCAAGCCAGAACAAGAAAAAAAACGGTATAACCAGACAAGAAAGAACCATAAAACAAGAGAAACTTCGTCAAAATTATTGAGAACACAAAAATTATTGAACTAACATTTTGTTAAACATCTTAGACATTTTAATAGTAATTATTAAACTAGGATTTTATTTAACCTTGGACCTTTGAAAATTCATCCATTATGAACAGGGGATTTCACCCGCCACGTGGAAGGAGGAGCAAACGGATATCTCTCTCTAGTCTAAGCTCGGCGAGCCGACGCCTAGCTTTTTGAATTTCCCTGTTGTCAGATACTTTAAAACCCACAGATTTCATCTTTATTGATATAAGCTCTGCAAGTTTCTTGTACTTTTCGATTTGGACGTTCAGGTCCCCAGCATATGGTTGATCCAATTTATGCAGCACATCCATTGCTATATCCTCAAGAAGTCCAGATTCCAGCCTGCCACATGAAAAAAAAAAAAAAAGTTGTGCATATATATACATATTATAAATAAATTCTCAAAAAAAAAAAAAAATCATTCATGCCCGAATCCAATATTGATATTTTACATGATTGTAAATTGCATATGTGTAATGGTTGTGATTATATTGTTATTAATAAAATTGTAATTATAAAATTTAACACAATAATGAAATTCTACCTATTGTTAAATATACATATTATTTGATACATGAAAATCTCAAGTATGAAATTATGTCAAACACATTGTTAAATATAGACAGATGCACTTCAAATTAAACTAATATAAATACGTAAGGTATGTAAGTATAAACAGAATTACCTATTGACCGAGCAATCCCAACCTGAGACATTGGCTACTTCTGCTAAAGCATTTCTCCACTTTAGCACCTTGTTCACATCAAATTTTTGCTCGTGTGTAGCAAATGGATCTGCATAACTTCCTGTTTGATTTCTCACATCTGGTGGATCTATATCATAAAAAATAGGTAATATAATTTGTTTATTTTTACTTTTACATTCAAGTATTTTTACAAGTTCATCCAAACACCATCTTGAAGTGGTATAATTTTTTGAGAAAATAATTACTGAAAGCTGGGCTTCATCAATTGCTTGAAGAAGCGTGGCTGAAATTTCTTCCCCTCTTTCAAGATTGTAGTCTATATAGGTTTGAATATCTAACCTTATAAAAGCAGTATGAAGATGGCTTGTAAAAGTTTTACGAGTATCCTCACCTTGAAAGCTAAGAAACATAGCTTGCTTTTCCTTGAAAGTATTGGAAGATGATGGAGCCATATTCACGCTAGCTTTTGAGATTAGGAGTGTGTTTGCTGTTGTGAAGATAAGGCTTGAAAGCTTTGTGAAGTCCCCTCGCCATAATTTTAATTTCATAGTTAACCTTGATCTAGTCTTAAATTTAAGATGATCAAAACAGCTTGAGTAAGTCACAGATTTATGTCAATGGGACCTAGCCTAGCAATATTTTAGTTCAACTTGAAAGATAAGAAGAAAATAAGGTATTGACTTTGAAAAATATCATGCCTTGATCCACGGCATGTAACCGATGTAGAGGGTCACCGATAAGAAATCCCCTACAAGTCTAGCCATGCAGTAACCTTCCAGATGTGACATAACTCTAACATGAAATAATTCTAAATAGATGCATTTATCAAATGATTCATTAGATTTCTAACAGAAATCCAGTAGAATTTCCTTGTTTTTTGAACCCAGGGCATGAGGCCAGTATAACAGACGAGGGCTACACACCCTATACACAACCTGTACAGCAAAATCAAGACTATAGCAGTCTAGACAACACAAAGCCTACAATCTACTAGGCAATAACCAGACAAGTCATATGCACATTTTAACTATGCTAACTACCAAAAATCACACCATCGATATATTTTTAAGCTCCGTTGGAAGGAATCTACTCAATCAAGGAGCATGATAATCCCTCTATACTAGATGGAAGAGGGTGAATGGTGGGGATGGCTTTAAGCTTTGAAAAATAGGAAAAAAAATGGAGTGAGTTTTACAGAAACTTAGTGAGCATGATAATCCCTCGGAAAATTAAAATTTAGTTGCAATTTATATTCAAAAACCAAGTAGTGAACCACACTTTTGCAAGGATAAAATCAACAATTTAAAAACATTCTAAAAGTTCAAAAGCTTTAATTCATCAAAGGAATCATGTCAGTAAATATAGTAATCAACAAGTTAAAACATGAATCAGAGTATAACATTATGAGAAATATTCATCATGATATAAACACAAGAAAATCATTAAGATCTTTTGAGATATTCAATATTCAAGTATCAAAAAGATTCTGGATTTTCTACATGCAATCAGAATCCAAAAGATAATTCCTAAAGGTAATTATGCCTAATAGATATCAGATATTGTCATACACCTTATGCTCTTATCAGATATACTCCCTCTTATTCCTCTAACAGGTATAATTATGATCACAAGTACACTTGAAAGTTCTCCAAAGGAATTTCCAATGGATTCAAGTTTCAAAATAATCAATTAACAAAATATGTCAAAATATCGTATGTATTCAAAAATAAAGAGAAATTTCAATTAGTTAATGATCAGAAGACATGTCAATCATTTCATGTAGCTAAAAGTTCAAAAATATCATAAACCTAAAATAATGAAATGATTCGATCACTAGTTCTATATGCAGTAATTAATGTAAAAAGAAAAAGTACACTATAGTAATTCATTTTCCTATATATATAACATATGGTTATAATTTCAAAGCAAGCTACCTTTAAAATTCCATATATTCAAAAATTTCAATATTTTGGGTATCAAAATTAATTTCTTTGTAATAAGGGATTCACAAGAAGAGTAGGATTATCTACTCACCACAAGGGTAACTAGATAGCTTCAAATGAAAACTTGAACTATAACTTCCCTAATTTGGCTTATCAGAACCTAGTTAACAAGATCACCATAACCTTACGCAATAGATTTCTGTTTCAAAGTATTGTAGTTTCTAGTGTTTAAGTTTTAATTCAGACATATTCATATAGATAAAAAATCAAACTTGGAAAAGGAATAGTACTTACTTATAGTTTAAAAAAAACATTGAAGGTTTTGGCTAAAATTGTGGGATGACTATAGGAAAAGAGTGATGGTGCCACCAACCATTAGAGAGTGGTAAATAGTAGAGTTGCCATCGGCAATGGCGTACTACAATGGCTGGCTAGTAGCAGGACGACAATTGCTTCGGCAAGTGGAAGGGCTATCTAAATAAAAGGAAGATGTTGCTTGCAAATCGAAAAGCTTGATCAAAGCTAGGGAAGGACCCACCAAAGAGAAGGTTGCTGCCAGTGGGCTATTGACCAAAAAAGAAGAAATCTCTGTGAAGCAAGACTAACACCACACAACTAGACAATTAAAGTTGGATAGTGATGCACGATATGAGCTGAGGCCACCTATAATGGCTAGAGAGATTGCCTGAAACAAAAGGGATCAGAGGTGGCTGAACAAGGGAGTTATAAGGTAGATGATCAAGCTCAAGCCTCTTCCTAGCTATGCCAGCTCCAATGAATCAATCAGACTTGCAACAACTAATCGAAAAGCTAATAAAGAAGGAGGAGCTAAACAAGACACCAGAAGCTATTGTTGCCTCTAAGCTGAGAAGCTTTCCAAAAAGAAGATAAAGCAGCTTATAGCAGATGAAGGAGTTGAGCTAAGGAAAGAAGAAAAAAAGCAGAAGAAAGAGAAGTTGTTGGCAAGATGGGATAAGCTCCGGCGCTGAAGGAAAAAGCAAAAGCTGGTCTTGATAAGAGAAAGTGTTGAAATGGCCTGTGTGCCAAAAAAATTAAAAGATAAGGAGGAAAAAGAAAAAGAAAAAGAAAAAAGGCAAATTGCACTTTGGCTAAGGATCAACACTTAGATTCTCACTTTAGTTCACCAAAAAAGGGGAAAATTATGCTTTAGCCACAACGTAAAATTTAAAACATTCATTATGGTCCACTAGATTTCAAATTATTTTTTATTTTTTTTTACTTTTTTGTTTTGTTGATGCGTTACAAACTCTTCCCCATCAAAAGAATTTGTCCTTGAATTCTGTAAGCATAGTTGTATAAGTTAACTACTAAAAATAAAGCTCCAAAGACATAAGAAGAGAAGGTCCATACCGATAAGTTATTCAAATAGATGCAAGTATTTGTCCTTCATAATCAACTTAGGTTCTCAAGTCATCTCTTCTTTACCATGATTTTCCCACAGGACCTTCACAGAAGGATATTCCTTGGAGTGGAGTTTTTTGATTTTATAGTCAACTATGACTATGGGATGCTCCTTATAAGTCAGATGACTATCTAACTAACTAGAATTTAGGGAAGGATGTGATATGGATCTGGGACATATTTTTCAACATGGATACATGGAAGACAAGATGGATGCTCTCCAATTTTTGGGGTAGATGCCACACGACCTATCAATTTCATTATAGAAAACAGGCCTATATACCGGGGACTTAGCTTGCTCTTTTTACCAAATCTCATCACTTATTTCATAAGTGGTATTTTCAAAAACACCTGGTAACCCACCTGAAATTCCAAGTCCCTTCTTCTCTTATCTGTATAGGACTTTTGGTAGCTCTGAGCTATTATTAACTTTTCCCTAATGATCTTGACTTTCTCATTTGCATTCTATACCAAATTTGGGCGTAACAACTTCGCCTACCTATTTCAAACCATCCAATTGAAGATCTATATTTTCTTTTGTATAGTGCTTCAAAAGGAACCATTTGAATTGCAAAATGATAACTGTTATTATAGGTAAATTCAATCAAGGGCAAGTATCACTCCCAACTACCCTTAAAGTCCAACACACAAGCTCAAAGCATATCTTCTAAAACTTAAATTGTTCTTTTAGACTAACCATTGGTTTAAGGGTTAAAGGCTATGCTGAAGTGGAGTTGTGACCCCAAAGCCTATTTAAAAGATCTCCAAAATCATGCAATGAATTGAGTACCTCAGTCAGATATAATTGACAACAAAACTCCATGTAGAGATACAATTCGATCTAGGTACAATTGGGCATACTGGGATACTGAATAAATGGTTTTCACTAGAAGAAAATGGACACTTTTGGTCAAATGATCAACAATCACCTAAATGGAATCAAAGCCTTTTGGAGTCCTTAGTAATCTAGTAATGAAATTCATGGTAACTCCTTCCTATTTCCATTCAGGAATCTCCAAGTTTTGGTGCATTCCTGTAGGTCTCTGGTGTTTAGCTTTCACTTGTTGACATGTGAGGCATCGGGAGACCAAATCTACTATATCACATTTTATTCCTTCCTTTCAATAGCATGCCTTTAAATCTTGATACATCTTATTACTACCAGAGTGCATAGCATAAGATGAATAGTGAGCCCTATGTATAAGTTGTCACAGATTAGTAACTTTACACACCCATATGTGTCCATGATAAGTCAATGATCCTCTATCATCGTTTGCCAGACCTGAATCTGATTCTTTCTTCATTTTGTCAAGTAACCTATTTATGCCCATAACCTAAGCCTGTGTGGGCACAATATGATCAACAAGTGAAAATTGTAGTTGCGCATATGCCATAAATATCCCAAGCTCTAATATTTGCAATTAGATTCCACAAGCTTCTAACTTATACATGTCTTGAATGATCAGCCTCCTATGAACATTAATATGAGCAAGGCTTCCAGCAAACTTTCTACTTAATGCATCGACTACTATATTAGTCTTGCTTGGATGATACAAGATAGAATAATCATAGTCCTTTATCGATTCCATCCAGTGACATTGCCCTATGTTCAGGTCTTTATACTCGAAGATATACTTTAAACTCTTGTGATCAGTGTAGATCTCATACTTCTCACCATACAAGGCGCTAAATCTTTAATGCAAATACCACTGCAGCCATTTCCAAAGCATGAGTTAGATAATTTTGTTTATGTTTCTTAAGTTGCCTTAATGCATAGGCTATAACTCTACTATGCTACATCAAAACACACCTAAAACCAATCCTAGAGGCATTATAGTAAATAGTATAGTCACCACCATTGGTAGGTAAGGCTAGCACCGGTGCCATAGTCAAGCACTCCTTGAGTAGTTAGAAACTTGCTTCACAAGAATCAGACCATAAAAATTTAGCATGGTTTTGAGTCAACTTGGTTAATGGGACTGAAATCCAAGGGAAATCTTTCACAAAATGGTGGTAATACCCAACCAACCCCAGAAGTCACTAAGTTGGGCCTAGGCCAATTTTGGACTACTACTTTTCTGAGATCTACACTGATGCCTTCTTTAGAAACCACATGTCCCAGAAAAGTTGCATTGGATAGCCAGAACTCATAATTTGAAAATTTAGCATACAATTGATGCTCTCTCAGAGTTTGTAAAACTATCCTAAATTGCTGCTTTTGGGCCTGCTTACTACAAGAATACACCAAGATATTATCAACAAACACAATTACAAATTGATCAAGGAATGGTCAGAAAATCCTATTCATCAAATCCATGAAGGCTACAGAAGCATTAGTCAATCTAAAAGACATCACTAGAAATTTGTAATGAACATACGGTGCATAGAAAGTAGTCTTTGGGATGTCCTCTTTCTAGATTCGCAACTGGTGATAGCTCGAACCCAAATTGATCTTAGAAAAGTACTAAGCACCTTGGGGTTGGTCAAACAAATCATCAATCCTCAATAATGGATATTTCTTCTTCATTGTGACTTTAGTTAACTACCTATAATCATTGCACAGTCTTAAAGTCCCATCTTTCTTCTTTATGAATAGCATAGGAGCTCCCCATGGTGAAGTACTAGGCCTAATGAAACCTTGTCTACTAAATCCTGGAACTGCACTTTCAATTCTTTCAGTTCAACTAGTGCCATCCAATACGATGGAATAAAAATGGGGTCGATTCTAGGAACAATGTCAATACAGAATTCAACTTCTCATTCTAGTGGCATTCCATGTAATTTTTTAGGAAAGACATCTAAGAACTCTTAAACCATTGGTACATTCCCTACTTGTTGTTCCACTAGTTTTGTGTCCCAGATATATGTTAGATAAGCCTCACATCCTTTCTTAATCATCTATCTAGCACTCAAAGCGAGATTAAGGTTGACAGAAACATCACCCCTATCTCTATAGAGCAGAAAAACTTCTCTATCTGGTATATAAAAACTAACCAATTTAGTGTGACAATTAACACATGCATGATGTGTTAATAACCAGTCCATACCCAAGATAAGATCAAAATCAACCATGTTTAGAACAATCAAATTAGGAGGCAAAATAGTTCCACACACATCAATCTCATAAGAAGAATCATATCACAAGCAGTCAAAGTCTAACCCAGAGGAATAGATACTAACAGCTGTAATTCTAGAGGGAATTGGGGTCTAGTAAGTCACAATGCCAAATAGGTAGAAATAAATGAAAGGATTGCACCGAGATCAAATAATACATAAGCTGGGATAGAGTCAACCGATAAAGTATTTGTAACTATGGCATTGGAGGCCTGTGCGTCCTACCTAGTTAAGGCATATACTCCCGTAGTAGTTCTATGACTACTGCTATGACCTTTACTAACCAATCCTCTACCTACCCTTTTCCTAATAGACTCAGATAATAGAGGTCTTTTGGATGCCACAGATCGAAGCAAGACATTTCTCCACATGCTGTGGCCTAATGCCACTAAGTAGGGCTATCGAATAAGGGCATTCTCTCACCATATGGCCCACCTAACCACATCTAAAACAAGCTCTGGTTTCTCATCTACAAGTTCCTAAATGAATTTTCCCATAGGGTTGACATGGCCTTGGTGCCTTAGGTTTAATCGAAGTAGGATAACTAGAACTAAATGCCCCAAAAGGGTGATAGCTTAAAGTAGTAGCACTTATTGGTCTTCTACTCAGATTACCCACACCTAGATTCTGTAAGGGATTTGGTACATCAGGCCTCCAAGAGGGACGTATACTAGAAGCTAAGGATGATGGTCTTCTAGAATCTCCATTGACACCCTCAAATCTTGATTTCTTTCTTGCACTACCTTGAGCTTTCTTTTCTTTTTTGCTTTCCATAAATCTTACTTCCAGCTCTATGGCCCAGTTATACACCTGTTCATATGTAGTGCCTTCAGAGACTTGGATAACATTAAAGTAATTATCATTAAGGCCATCAATAAATTTCCTGGCCTTGTCCCTCTCCATAGGGATCATATGTCTTGCAAACTAAGAGAAGTGGAGGAACTAGGTCACATATTCAAAAACTATCATCCCTTTTTCATTTCAAGTTATGGAATTCCTGTAATTTAGCATATCATTGCCTTTCTAGGAAGAATTGCTATAGGAAAGCTATATGGAACATTTCTCGCTTGTTTGCTCTATCCCCTGTTGACCCATAATTTTCCCAACCTCGATACCAATCTGTTGTGGATCCATCTAGCTAGAATCTAACCAGCCTTACAATAATGTCTCCTAAACATTCAAGGGCCCACCACAGCCACTCAATCTGGTTGAAGAGGGTCTATCGATGACCCAATACCTAAATATTAGGGATGCTTAAGCTTTTGAAGCTCTTACGAGTAACTTTTGAAATTCATAAAGGTCAACACTGTAGGAGGTGGAGGGTAGAGGCAAATAAGTTTTTGGCCCTTCTTGCTATTGTCCCTGAAGTCTTTGTTCAGTGAGTTCATCAACAAATTCATTTATGGCTCTCTATAAATTTGTGGCCCATGTTGGGGCATCTAAAGTGGATGGGCCAGTTGAAGCTCTAAAAGTGGAATGAGCATTAGTTTTACATTGGAAACTCTCTGGTTGCACTTCTTCATGTGCAACCCTGCCTCGGTGCTTAGCTCTACCTCTACCTTGATGTAGTGATGGTGAAAAAGATAATTAATGTGAAGCTCTCTCGAACACTTCTTCATATCGACATCTAATATAAGCCAAGAATCTAGTTCTTAGCAACATTTTCCTATTATCAAACAAAAGGATTTGTTTAAGCAAGATCCAAATATGTTTACATAGGTAAGAATGAAAGATTTAGTAATTGTGAAGATTTTCAACATATTTCATATTTCATGCTCCCAGGCGCACTAACACAGACTTGATACGTCTATCCCAATTTGGCAATTGGAGACCCATAATCATGCACCTAGACTCTAGACTATGCTCTGACACTAATTTTGTCACGTCCTAATCCACGGCACATGACAAGCATAGAGGGTCATCGATAGGAAACCCCCAACAACCTAACCATGCAATAACCTTCCAAATGTGACATAACTCTAACATGAAATGATTCTAGTTAGATGCATTTATCAAATGATTCATTAGATTTCTAATAAAAATCTGGTAGAATTTTCTCTATTTTTTAGACCCAAAGGCACTAGGCCAGTACAATAGATGAGGATTATATGTCATACACATAACTTGTATAGGAAAATCAAGATTACAGTAACCCAAACAACATAAAGTTTACAATCTACTAGGTAATAACTAGATAGGTCATATGCACATTTTAACCATGCTAATTGCCAAAAATCACACAATCAATATACCTTTAAGCTTCGCATGAAGGAATCTACCCAATCAAGGAGCAGACTTTGAACTAGATGGATAAGAGTGAATGGTGAGGGTGGCTTTAGGCTCTGAAAAATAGGAAAGAAAATAGGGTGAGTTTCACAAAAACTTAGTGAGTAGATAATCCCCTGGAAAATGAAGATTTAGTTGCAATTTATATTTAGAAACCAAGTAGTGAACCACGCATTTGCAAGCATAAAATCAACAATTTACAAATATTCTAAAAGTTTAGAAGCTTTAATTCATCAAAGGATTCATGTCAGTAAATATAGTAATCAACAAGTTAAAATATGAATCAAAGTATAACAATATGAGAAATATTCATCATGATATAAACACAAGAAAATCATTAAGATCTTTTGAGATTTTCTAATATTCAAGTATTAAATTTGGATTTTCTAAATGGAATTGGAATCCAAAGGATAATTCCTAAAGGTAACCATGCCTAATAGATATTAGATATCATCATAAACCTTATGCTCCTATCAAATATACTCCCCCTTATTCCTCTAATAGATATAATTCTAATCACAAGTGCACTTGAAAGTTCTCTAAAGGAATTTCCAATGGATTCAAGTTTCAAAATAATCAATCAACAAAATATGTCATAATACTATATGTATTCAAAAACAAAGAGCAATTTCAATCAATTCATATCTTTAGTGATCAAAAGATGTGTCAACCATTTCATATAGCTGAAAGTTCAAAAATATCAGAAACCTAATATAACGAAATGATTCAATCATCAATTCTATAAGTAGTAATTAATGTAAAAAGAAAAAGTACGCTATAGTGATTCATTTTCCTATATATATATATATAACATACGGTTATAATTTCAAAGTAAACTACCTTTAAAATTCTAGATATTCAAAAATTTCAATATTCTGGGTATCAAAATTAATTTCTTTGTAATAAGGGATTCACAAGAAGAGTAGGATTATTTACTCACCTCAAGGGTAACCATATAGCTTCAAATGAAAACTTGAACTATAACTTCCCTAAATTGGCTTATCAGAACCTAGTTACCAAGATCACTTTAACCTTACGCAATACATTTCTGTTTCAAAGTATTGTAATTTCCAATGTTTAAGTTTCAATTAGAACATATTCATACAGATAAAAATCAAACTTGGAAAGGAGCAGTACTTACTTAGAGTTTAACAAAAATGTTAAGGGTTTAGCTAAGACTGTAAGATGAGTAGAGGAAAAGAGTAATGGTGCCACTGGCCATTGGAGAGTGGTAAATGGTGGAGCTACCACCAGCAATAGCTAACTACGATGGCTAGTCAGTAGCAAGATAGCAATTGCTTCGACAAGTGGAAGGGCTATATAAATGAAAGGGAGATGTCACCAGTAAGTTGAAAAGCTTGATCGGAGCTAGGGAAGGACTGACCAGAGAGGAGGTTACCACTGATGGGCTACTAACTAGAAAAGAAGAAATCTCCATGAAGCAAGACTACCACCATGCAACTGGATAGTTGAAGTTGAACGGTGGCGCATGGCATAAGTTGAGGCCACCCATGGCTACCTGAGAGATCATCAAAATGTAGAGGGGATCAGAGGTGACCAAACAAGGGAGATATAGAACAGAACGATCGAGCTCAAGCCTCTTTCCAGCTATGCCAGCATCAATGAATTAGTCGGACTTGTAATAGTTGATCAAAAAGTTGCTAAAGAAGGAGAAGCTGAACACGATGTTGGAAGCTGCTATTACCTCCAAGCTAAGAAGCTTTGTGGCAAGAAGATGATGCAGCTGGTAGTGTATGGAGAAGCTGAGCTTAAAAAAGTAAAAAAGAAGATGGAGAAGAAAGAAGAGTTGTCGGTGAAGTGGGAGAAGCTCCAATACTAAGGGAAAAAGCAAAAGCTAATTTTGGAGAGAGAGTGTGTGTTGAAATAGGTTATATGCCAAAAAAATTGAAAGAAAAAAGAAAAGAAGAAATGGGCAAATTACACTTTAACCCATGACAAACACTTAAAATTTAAAACTTTCATTATGGTCCACCAAATTTCAAATTATTTTTTATTTTTTTAAGTGTTACAAAAAACAACGAGTGAATATCACATTTGAGTTTGACTTATCCAAAACAATTGTTAAGTCTAAATAATATGACCTCAAAATTTAATCCAAATTAATGTCAAGTTAGATATTTTGTGTATCAAAAGAAAGTAAAGGGGAATGTTGTTAGCATTGCTATGGAGATTGCTAGCCTAATTATCATGTCTTCTTCAGTTTTGATGTTGAAAAATAATTTTATTTGATGTCATGATCTAAACATATACTTTGAGTATTTGTTTGTTTTGCATATTTAAAATTGATTAAGTGACATTGAAGATATCAAAAGACCAAACCTAGTCTTGGAGTTTATTGATGTTTATAGGATCTTTTGTAAGTGTAATCAAATCAGTTTTTTATCCAAATAATTTTCTAAAATAGCTAATTCAAGGATGAAATAAGCTAAATGAAATGAGTTCAAATCAAATGTTTTCTAATTATATTTTCAATGCATTCCCACAAGTTAAAATTTTATAAAAAATTATTTTTCACTTTGTGAATCAATTCATGAATTGATTCATATAATGAATCTAGTGGAATGTATTCAAATTGATTAACCAATCAATTCAAGAAGAAACTTTTTTGAAAATGTTCTTACCAAAACATTTGAAAACACTTTGAATCGATTAGGCAATCAATTCACAAATCTTTTTACATAGATGGTTAATCGATTTGGTCATGAATTTCTTCATGATTTTCACAAGCTGAATCGATTCACAAATCAATTAGTCAATTATTGGTTAGTTATAACTGCCATGAATCAATTCACGGATCGATTCAAGACTTAAAAATCAGTTATTTTTAAATGTCAGTTACAACAACTATAAATACCCTCTTACTCTCATTTCAACATAAGTTTTTCATTTCATTCTCTATCATTTTCAGTGTGAAAAATAGAGAGTTCTTGAGCTTCATTTAATCTAACTCAGCCTCTCAAAATAACATTTGATTAAAAGCTTGGATCAAATTCTGTGAATGCTACATAGTTAGATGTTTGAGATTTTCATCCCAAACTCTGATATTGTATTTCTTACCTTATTTTTTATTTCAAATTTCTAGGTTGATAGAAATTTGGTCTTTCATTTACAATTTCTAGGTTGATAGAAATTGGGGATACAAAGGAAGAGTTTAATCTTCCCTTTGCATCTTCTTTAGCTATGAGGTTGATTATAGTTAGTTGAAGAGTGCATTAAATTCTTTGTATATCTCTAAGTTATGAGGTTGATCATAGTCTGATGAGATAGAAGAATTGTTGTATCTAAGCTAGGCAAGAGCCTGGTGAAATCTTGTTGTAAACTGATTTTCAGGAGCCTTGTTTCAATCCTGTGAATTGTAATAAAAGAGATCATCTAGTTGAGAATTGATCTAATGGATGTAGACTTCATTTGCAGTTTCAAGTAAAGTTGAACCAGTTTAAAACCCTGGTGTTCTTGATTTATCTTTTCTGTACCTTTCATTTCTACACTACCAACATTCTGTTGCATATCTAACATTCTGATAATTTGAATTCTGATTACTAAAATTTTGTTAGTTGATAAACTAAATTGTTTAATTTAAATAATTGATAATTGAATTCTTAATTCTACCAGTCACTTCAATGTATTCTTTATCTTCCAATAGAAACTCTTTTGAAAAAACTTGTGCAACAAGAATCCAATCTCTCAGGCAAAAAAAGTATATAATTTACAAATGTAAAAAAGACAAGATCTGAATTTTGGGACCCTTAATTAGTATCAGAGCTTTGGCTCTTGATAATTTTTATTTTTCTTAAAGAGAATTAATTCTAGCTTCATATTGTTGCTTGAATGTCCTCTTATGAATAAGCCACTTGATTTTAATGGACATCACTTCACCTATTGGAAACAAAAGATTAGAGACTTTATTGAAGCAACTGAAATTGATATGTGGGAACTTGTGGAGGAAGGTTATAATTCACCACAAACACTCATAAATGGTGCTTTTAAACCTAAGCCCGAGTCCTTATGGATAGAAGAAGAAAGAAAGAAACACCTTCTTACCTCTAAAGTTAAGTGGATTATTTCTAACTCACTTTTCCTAAATGAATACAAAAGGATTTCAAATTGCGCTATTGTTAAACAAATTTGGGACACCTCAGAAGTAGCTCATGTAGGAATTACTCAAGTTAAGACATCCAAAATACATGTTTTAGTATCTGAATATGAAATGTTTAAGATGGAAAAAGGTGAGTCAATTAGAGATTTAATTCAAAGATTCACTGCCATAACTAACTAACTCTTGTTACTTGGAAGAAGTTTTGATAATGCAAACTTGGTCCATAAAATCCTAAGATCTCTCACTGAAGAATAGTAGCCAAAGGTGACAACCATAAAGGAATCATTAAAGATAGAAATGCCAACAATCTAGGAACTTTATGGTAATTTGGAAGAGCATGAGCTAAAGCTCAAGAGGTATAAAAAAATGGAGATGATAGAAAGAAGAAAACATTGGCACTGAAGGCTGTGAAAACACCTGAATCTGATAAAGAAGAATTAGACAGTAGTGAAAGCAAAGATAAAGAAAATAACATACTCTTATTAAGCAAGAAATAGCTGAGACTACTTAAGGAAAAGAGGAATAAAGGAAAAAGAAAAGTAGGTCAACAAATGAGAAGTTAGAATAAAAATGAATATAAGTCAACCTATTTTGAATGCAAAAAGATTGGACACTTTAAACCAAATTGTCCTGTTTACTTAAAGAAACAACTAGAACAAGAAATAAAGAAGAGGAAGATATCCCATAAGAAAGGTGATCTAGCATTTTTTGGATGATGATCAAACTGACTCTTTAGAAGAAGAAGAAGAAGAAGCTCTTCTTTGCCTCATGGCCAAACTTGATGAAGACAATAAGGTATTTGGTAATGAATCTATATTTTATTCTAAAGATGAGCTTGATTCTATTAATGATAATAGTTCTAAAGATGAAACTGATGATGAAGTTGATGATGTGAGTCAAACTCTATGATGCATTAATAAAAGTCAAGAAAGACTTAAAGCATGCAAACAAATAAAAAGAAGCCTTACTTGAGAGAATTAAGATTATTAAGAAAGAAAATCATGGTTTGAATCTTTTACTAAAAAGACATTGAATGAATGCAAAGTTTGTGATCAATGTGAGATTTATAAGTCTAAAATAGACATATTGACCAAGGCCGTACAAGGATTTACAAACAGCAAAATGAGATTGAATGATATGCTGCAAAATCAAACTAGTTTTCAAAGTAGGACAGGCTTAGGATATAGACAGCAAAATAAAAGGAGATCCAATGGAGGATCTAAGACTACCAAGTCAAATAGAAAATTCAATCACATTACATGTTTTTACTACAATCAGAAGGGATATCACATCAAGTATTGTCCTTACAGAAATGGAACATATTTGTTAAAACCAAATGAAAAACTTGTATGGTTACCTAAAGGTTATTTTTCTATGATTACTAACCAATATGGACCCAAGATCCATTGGGTACCACAAATGCAAGTGTAGCTTCTATTTTGTAGGTATGTAGAAGATAAAGAAGCAATTGCCCTCTAAAGAATCAAATCATAAAAGTTGCTCTCACCATAACACTAAGAAATACTAATCCCCTATTCTTAGTATATAATTTCATACTCTTATATTTGATTATTTGTTTTGTATATATCTTGCAATTTCTAACTTAGGCATCGAAGTTTTCTAAGTTTGTTACAAGTACACAATATGAAATTTGAGGTATAAATATGCTGCATTGATTGTTGTTAATAAGTATATCATATTTTAAGATTTATGGAACAAAATTGCATAAAAACTAACTTCAGGACTCTCTGAATCGAATCTTGAATCAATTCGAATTTCTCCAATTTTTCTGTGAGTTTTTGAATCAATTCACAAGTCAAAATTTTACACTATGAATCAATTGATGAACTAATTTATCAAAATTTTTAAACTCTCAGTAATTGTTCTAAAATTGTAAAAAAAAAATTTTGCTTCTCTAATCGATTCAAAAATTGATTCAAACCCTAATGATTGGATACATGAATTGATTCAAGACCTGAAACATGCAAAAATAAAATGATTCATGTATTAAGTCTAAAATTAAGTATGATCACTATTTCAAGGGGAGATTAATGAAATTAATAAGATAACTAAGATTAATGAACTATTTCTTAATCCTTTTATCCTTACTATATGACTTTGACTTTAAACCTTGATGAGGCACCATTCCTTTTTTATGTGCCAAAAAAGAGAGAAATAGGGATTTTAGATAAGGAAAAAAAAAATGAGAGAATGATAAGATCTTAAAGGGGGAGAATAAAACCTTAAGGGGGAGCAAAGATTAAACAACAAACATTAAATATCTTCATTTAAAATTTCTTGATTGTATGCATATCTCGTTGTTTATCTAAAATTGTTTGTCACTATCAAAAAGGGAGAGATTGTTAGCATTGCTTTGGAGATTGTTAACCTAGCTATCATGTCTTCTTCAGTTTTGATGTTGAAAAATAATTTTATTTGATGTCATGATCTAACCATATACTTTGAGCATTTGTTTGTTTTGCAGATTTAAAATTGATCAAGTGACACTAAAGATATCAAGAGATCTAAGTTAGTCTTAGGGTTTATTGATGTTTATAAATCTTTTGTAAGTGTAATCTAATCAGTCTTTTATCCAAATTATTTTCTAAAATAGCTTATCTGAGACTGAAATGAGTTCAAATTAAATGTTTTCTAACTATATTTTCAATGCATTCTCATAAGTTAAACTTTTATAAAAAATTATTTTTTACTTTATGGATTAATTCACGAATCGATTCATATAAAGAATCTTATGGAATGTACTCAAATCGATTCACTAATCAATTCATGAAAAAAAAATTTTGAAAATGTTCTCACCGAAACATTTGAAAACATTTTGAATTGATTAGGCAATCAATTCATAAATCTTTTTACACAGAGGGTTAATCGATTCATGCATTGATTCGGTCATGAATTTCTTCATGATTTTCATAAGCTGAATCGATTCACAAATCAATTAGTCAGTTATTAGTTAGTTATAATCGATACGAATCAATTCAAGACTTAAAAATAAGTTATTTTTAAATGTCGGTTACGGCAACTATAAATACCCTCTTACTCTCATTTCAATATAAGTTTTTCATTTCATTCTCTATCATTTTGAGTGCAAAAAATAAAGAGAGTTCTTGAGCTTCATTTGATCTAACTCAACCTCCCAAAACAACATCTGATTAAAAGCATGGATCAAATTCTATGAAGGTTACACAATTAGATGTTTGAGATTTTCATCTCAAACTCTGGTATTGTATTTCTTATTTTGTTTTTTATTTCAGATTTCTAAGTTGATAGGAATCTATTCTTTCATTTACAATTTCTAGGTTGATAGAATTGGGAATACAAAGGAAGAGTTTGATGTTCCCTTTGTATTTTCTTTAGCTATAAGGTTGATTATAGTTAGTTGAAGAGTGCATTGAATTCTTTGTAGATCTCTAGGTTATGAGGTTGATCATAGTCTGATAAGATAGAGAAATTGTTGTATCTAAGCTAGGCAAGAGTCTGGTGAAATCTTCTTGTAAATTGGTTTTCAAGAGCCCAGTTTAAATCCTATAAATTGTAATAAAAGAGATCATCTGATTGAGGATTGATCCAGTTGATGTGAATTTCATCTGCAGTTTCATGTGAAGTTGAACCACTTTAAAATCCTGATGTTCTTGATTTATCTTTTCTACACCTTTTATTTCTGCACTGCTAACATTCTGCTACATATCTAACATTCTGATAATTTGAATTCTGATTAGTAAATTCTATTAGTTGATAAACTAAATTATTTAATTTGAATAATTGATAATTGAATTCTTAATTCTACTAGTCACTTCAATATATTCTTTATCTTCCAATAGAAATTTTAAAAAAAAAATCTTGTATAACAAGAATCCAATCTCTCAGGCAAAAGGAGTGTATAATTTACCAATATAAAAAGTACAATACTTGAATTTTGGGACCCTCAAATTCATGTACGGAGTTGTTATGTCTAGATGCTTTCGCAATAACATAATTACCTGTGATCGTAATTTACTATTTGGTCCTTTTACTAATATTTTCTACCATGTTTTCAATTAATTAAAGAAAAACTTAAAACAACTTTAGTGAAAAATGGCTCAGTTCTTGGTTTTGAAAGAGTCAATTTATAGATCTGATTCATTTTGAATATTATTATATAGCAACTATTATTGTTTTTCCTATTTTAACGATTAAATCTATTAAATAAGATACTTGTGCTTGACACGATAGCACTAATTGCTGCTTCAAGAATGTGATACTTGGGTTCAATACAATTGAAAGACGGAAACAATTACATATTCCGTATGTTTAATGATTCTTTTTCCTTTTTTGCTAATTAGGTGACAAAAAGGTTAACATATACAGAGCTATTAAAGGAATTTAGTGCGTGATTTTTGAAATTTGAATAGATGATTGGTATATTTTCATAATTTAAGAGATTATGTATATATCATGAATAACTAAAAAGAATTTGTGTAATTACAAATAAAAATATATTAAAATTTTTATTAAATGCTCGTAGACATAAAAAAAATATTATAAGAAACTCATTATTTAATGGCAGAATTTAACAACAGATATTTACCAACGGACTGACCAACATAATTTTCGTCAGTAAACCAAGAAGTAATTGATCAAATTATATCAAGAAAGTTCTTATTATTTAACAATAGAATTACTGAGAACGTGCAACACATTCATCGATAAATTTGACTTCATTTTTTCACCAAATTTGATGACGGAATTACTCACAATTTTCAAAAAGTCATTAGAAATGTCCACTTGAAAATAAAATGTAATCTCATGGTTTAACAGTGAATTTGCTAATAGAATATCGGAGATCCATCCTTAATTTAAACCGTTTACCAACAGACATTTATGTTGCTAAACTAAAAATGTACCATGCTTGTATATAGACACCCTCATTTGTGCGGTTTTGCTATCCTCTCTCCCTCACTTTGCATTAAAGTTTCGTTGGGTTGCTTGGACTGTCATCACTGTCACCCCGCCGCCACCTGCAAAGAGAAGAAGTAAGTTGGTTTGAATTTGAATTTTCCTATTCCAATTTGTTGTTGGAGATATTAAATATTGTTAGAATTTTGCATTTAGAAAATTTTGTAATTTATGGCTGATTTATATGCGAATCGATAATTAAATTAGAGTTCTTGTTATGTTTTTATCAAGATTATGCTATACAATGATTAAATTTAAATTGTTATACTTTTGGAATTTGACATTTTGTTGGTTTGATGTGAATTGCAGTTATGTTTCCACTAAGATCATCCAATATTTTGTGGATTTGCCATTTTGTTGGTTTGATGTTAATCACATTTTGTTGGTTTGATGTAAATTGTTGTTATGTTTCCATTGAGATTACCCACTATTTTGTTGTTTTGATGTCAATTGGTTCTTCTTTTCCTATTCTTGTTTGTTTTACTTCATCTGGCCTACTGGTCTTTACAATATATTTAGTGTCTGAATTCAAATTTTTGCATGTGTGTCACTAAACTTTAAAACACTGAGTGCAACCAAATAAAACTTTAAAACATACCTCCTGTTTCCTTGGATTTTACCATCGCCTTTAACTTAACATCAAAAATACAAAAGTTTCCAGATAAAGGCTCGAAGTAATAGATCATGATTTTCAAAGACATGCATACTAAAAATGGTGATTCAAGGAAAACATGCCTTGCATCTTGTTTTTTTTTTTTTTTTTTGTTTAAGCATAATCTCAGCCTTTTCTTCAATGGTACCACCCCCTATCTCATACCAACTGATATATTTTCTTTTATGTTAACCTAATGTTTGTGGTAGTAGTGCTAGTTGCACAACTCTGCCACTCTCAACATCCTTGTCTATAGTTAGTTGTGAGCGGTGGGATTGTATAAGTAGCTTTTCATTTATAATTTCTCTCTTCTTTTCCTTGCTTTTTTTTATTGAAGAAGACCCACTAATTTCTCTACCACATATATAATTTGACAAGTAAAGAATATTCTTGCTGGACCAAATCTAGAAACCTTTAATTGTTCTGTTAGTTCTTATCATCCTTTCTTGTTGCATTATTCTTTTCTTCTGCCTATTTTCTGTTATGCATATGCAAACTGGAATAAAACAATTGAGAATCAAAGAAAAAGAACATTTTTCATTGGGAGGACTATAACAAATGCAAAACCCCCCATATTCGAACCCTTAAGGACTGGGATTTATAAACAAAATCTGTCTTATCATGGACAAATGCATCTATACGCATATTAGTTTAATATAATATGATGCCATTTCCAATAATACGTGAAAGTTTGGTTTGTTTTTTCTACTTTTGTGAAGGATTGAACTATACTTTATTAGAGGAAGTTAGTAAACTGGTACTAACTCAAATCAACCAATAATATAGCAAAACGAGGTTATATAACTCATCCTAAATTTTAGTAATAGGCTAATTCATAAACAAAAGATGGAAGATGTAAGGTGCCATTTTAGACAATTTTGTACACTCTAATTAGTTGGTTTGCCAACGTGGTGGATTGGAGATTGAGTCTTCTAAGGAATTATCAAGATTTTGATTTAAATACTTGTTTGATGCTCAAATTATGAATGTGTGATGTTAATTATTAATTGTGACTTCCTGACTTGTATTTTGAATTTGATTGCAACTTAAAGATACTTATTTGTGAATCTTTATATTAGTATATGATTTTTTTTTTTTTGTTGGAACTTGATGAATGTGTTATGGATTGATGGTTGTTAGTTACTTAATGTGATGTGATATTTTATTTTAATTCTATACTTAGTGATTTAATTGCTTTATTTTCTATACTTAGTGATCTTAATTAAATTTGATTAGTTTAAATTCTTATATCTTGACAACATTTCAATTTTAATATAATAATACACACAATAATTATGTGATTCAAGATTCGTCCATCATGGTTTGGAGAATTTGATACCTGTTACTATTGTCCATCACGATTCAAGAACTAGAGGCTGAAAGTTCTTTCACTATGACAATTTAGTTTTGGAAGAACGCTTTTGTTCAATATTTCTGCAAAATCACCTTTTTACTTTTGTTACTTGATTACTTTTTGTTAAAGCTGTAATACTAACTAAAATTTCATGTTTATCATGTATTCTAATTCTATAAATTCAAGGTTTTTGTTCATGTTTTTGTTGGTTTTATATTTATGTCTTATAAGTTCTTGTTTGTGTGTATATCTTGTTAAAAGGATAATTCATTGTAATGAGTAGCTAATCGATTTAATTATTAAAGTTAGGTACGATGTCTTTAAGACATGGAAGTAGAGGTAATGGTGTTAGGGGTAGTACTAGGGTCAAAGGTTATGGTAAGGTTATCACTCCTTTGTCTTCAGCCACTCAAAGTGTGATGCCATCTACACATCATCGTCGCAGCAAGTGTCATAGACTTCACCTCATCGGATGTCGAGTCATGTGCAATGACAGTACGATCTCTATGTTTGAACATAAGAGAAAGATGGTGAGTAATGTATTTTGGTTTTATGTTGTATGCAAGTCCTAATGGCAACTATAGTATTGTATCTTATTTTTGCATTCTATGTAAATGCAAGCAATACAATTAGGTCACATGCCCACTGATGGTGACGCCTTCTTAAGGACTCACTTCAAGAAAGTGATAATAAAGTTTGTTGACAAGAGAGCATAGAGGACTTATGTAAATGTCACCTTCGTAACCTATTTTATTTATTCTTTGATGTGTAGATATGAAATGTGTGTTTAATTAGTTTTGTGGTTAAAATATAGGGGACTAAAAGAGGATAATGGAGGTTCAGTCTTCTCAAGCATTTGCTTCCATTGAAGATGAAGATGGCACTCAAGTAGATGGGAAGTTAATATCGATGGAAATGGTTGGAAGATAGAACAAGAAGGGTTACATTTATGACATGGATTCAAAGGCTTGGAAGATTTCTAGACTTTCATCTGCCATAGTATCAAAAGCTGGTCTTATGAACTAGTTCAATGGGCAAACATGCTTGATTTTGGGTGAAAGTTGATGGAAAAATCAAGCATAATGAGAAGGCCCAATGGTGTGAATTTGCAACCAAATGCATTTGTGTATTATTTTTCATAATTTTTTTCATTTTGGGAGCATTTGTATCATTTTGGCTTAAATCGTTTATCTAGTGCACATGGTTGCGATCTTTGCATTTTTATCTTTGTATCCATATGAGATAGAATATTAGAACCCTTCTAAACTAGGAGAAAAGCTCTTATGTCAACTTAAAAAAAGTATATTTATTTGTATCATTAAGGCTTTGGGTTAGAATGCTCTTTAGGAGGGCACAATGATGCATATAGACATTGTGGCATGGGCTAGGGATCAGAGTATAATAGTTTAGAGACTTCATCTGCACACTTAAAACTATGTAATGAGGCATATATTAATAAAATAGAGTTTTTCCTCTCCTTATTTTAAAAAGTCCTTTCCTGATGTACACTAGAGACTTTTTATGGATCACATTTTTTGAGACTTGGTATGTATGAATGCTTTGACTACATACTCATGTTTGCCTATAGACATGTCGCATATAGGATTTTGGTTGTATGGGTGACAAATCTACAATATCCCATTTATATATCTAAATGTGGCTCAAATTTATTGGAAGGTTAGCATACTAGCCAAGAGTTGGCGATATGCACTGCACAATTTTGGCTAGAGAGCTACCAGCTTGTGAAAGTTGGTATCAGAGCTCGGTTGTGCTAGAGAGAATAAATCGAGTAAGCTACAATTGGAGATTCAGATTGGTAAAAGCATATGAGACTTATGAGTGAAGTAGACACTTATCAAAATAGCAAAGAGATGCTGCTAAGGACTTAACCAAGGGGGTTGCAAAAGGTTAAAGCAACTCAAGGGTTAATGTGTGAGATATTGCATTCAAAGGAATGTTAATATTGCACCAAGTGCAAGCATGTGTAGAAGTCAGTAGGCTTGCTATATAGTAGGGATGTTGGTTATGTGCTCATTCATAGTAGTATTCAAGCAAAACCACTTAAGAGGGTGAGTAAATTGATGGCTTATTTAGAAAGAGGAAGCCCCAAGAGAGGCCTTGGTATTATCAAGAAGACTTAACCATGTCTATGAGAGACATATTGGCTATTAGCAAAGCCTAGAGGGTGAAACTATGGTCGTGTTAGAATGTGTGGCCACAACAGACAATTAACTCATCTTGCAAGATGACATATCACTTTTGATGTGTTAAGCAGACTAATCTTCTTAAAGGAGTCCAAAATTGTGTCAAAAGGCATGTTCTACTCACAAGAGTAAACTTGAAAGGGGAATAGATGGTCTGTGAGGGATCTATTGTGCATTATCATGTAGGTATAATAAATGAGCTACAACACTCATCCACAAGATTCAAGATGAGATGCTAGAAAAACTAACACATCATAGTTAAATAACAAGCAACAATGATACCCGATATAACAAGCTAGAACTACATAATTGCTTGGTGGAGTACTGACAATGACTTAAGGCATAGTAGACTCACATTACATAGTCATAAGATAAACTTTGTGGTAATAACCATGAAATTCACAATTACTCATGCACAAGCAAAGTAAAGCTCAAGCTAGAGTAGAGGATACTCTATGCTCAAATCCTATCAAGCCATTGATGTAGGGGAATCATCAAGAGGATGTGCTTGAACTAGGCTATAAGGGCTTGGACATTAAAGAATATTGCTTGAGAAGTGCCAAGATGGGGCACTACTCTTCGTAGGAATGGCTCGATACAAGATTGCATCAACTCTAAAATGCTAGCACTTAAGTGTGCAAACCTAGGAGGGGTAGTGAGGGCTAAAATGCTAGATAACATTAACTCTAAAAAAGACTATGATAGTTGAGATACTACAAGGGTATCAATTCAGAAAGGGTCAAGAGAGTCTAGTCAAGTGTGAAAGTAGCATAGTAAAGTATAACAGATTGATGAAACCCGGTGTGAGCAAACTTGTGAGTAAGGAATAGAACTCATAAGTAAGCCATGTGTTGTTAGCCAAAAATGGACTTGTGAGTGAACAAGATATGAGACTTGTGCCTCTCACATTAGCGGAATAGGATATTGAATATGTGGTTATCTGTCAATAAATGTGCAAAATACCAACTAAGCACATAAGCTATTAAGGTAGTACATAGTTAAGCTACAAAGGTAATGAAATTGTGGGGAATAGTATATTACAAGCTATAGAGGTAGTGAGGCAAAATAAGTTGCAGAGATAATAACTTGAATGTTGGGGAGGCAATAAAATCAAAAAGCTATAAAGACAATGGCATATAAGTTTGTGTTAGGACAATGAAGTAAAGTCTACAGAGGTAGATAACAAAGTCTACAAAGGCAACAAAGCCTAAAACACTAAAGTTACAAAGGCAACTACTGAAAAGTTGTGGGGGAAGTAAATATTCGATAGTGTAAGTCCAACGAGACAAAGCTGAGAGAAGTTAAGGGAAGAGCTGAGCAACAGTAGACTAACGACTATCCTGAAAGCTATGTCAGGTTGAGGGTATCATTCATCAAAGCTTCTTGAATGATATTAGTTCAAAGAGATAAGCACGGAACGATCGAGAAGATAACTCAAATGGAGCAAGCTGAAAACTCACATAAAGATTCAAGAAGTTAGCAATTGATAAGAGAAACCTTCACCAAGGCTATGTCAAATTGAGGCATCAATGAGGATATTGACATTTAAAGTGTGAGAGAATACCATAAGTTAGCCTTGTGAACTAATTCAGCAAGCAAACATGGTTGATTTTGGATAAAACTTGGCAAGAAAATCAAGCATGAAGATAAGGCCCTGTGGTGCAAATTTGGGAGCAAATGCACTTGTGTATTATTTTTCATAATTTTTTTCCATTTTGGAGGTATTTGTATCATTTTAATATAGATTATTTATCTAATGCAAGTAGAAAAGCACATGATTGTTATCCATGCATTTTTCTCTTTGCTATGAGATGGTGCATTAAAACTTTTATTAGTTAGGAAAAAAGCCCTCATGTCAACTTTAAAAAAAGTATATTTACTTATACCATTAAGACTTTGACTTAGCATGTTCTTTAGAAGGCGCATCTGGTGACCCAAGTGGGCATTATGGCATGAGCTAGGGATCAAAGTTTGGTGGCTTAGAGATTCTTCCTACACACTCAAAACTATGTAATGAGACATATATTAATAAAATAAAGTTGTCCCTCTCCTTATTTTTAAAAGTCCCATCTTGATATAGGCTAAAGGCTTCTTGTGTGGCATGTTCTTTGAGACTCAATATGCTTGAATGCTTCAACTACATGCTCATGTTTGCCTACATACATGTTGTGCATAGGATTTTAGTTGAATGGGTGACAAAATTCACAATACCCTGTTTATTTATCTAAGCGTGACTCAAATTTAATCAAAAGGTTGGTTTGTTGCCTAAGAGTTGGCAACAACACCATATGGTTTCGACTAGATATCTGCTGGCCCATGATAGATAACTATGTCATTTTTGCAACCTCAACTGGAAGAGCTGATTAGACTACTCAACACCAAAACAAAGAATTATAGTTGACCATCTAACACCTAAATGAAGAGCTTACATTGGCATAGTCTATGAATGCAAGAAACAAAGAAATATCACCATCTAACAAGCTGTAATCGAGTGTCATGATCACTATTTCCAACAACTATTTGCAAAATTAGGGATTTAAGATGCTCATATTGGGGAGAAATCCACAATACATCCACCACCTCCACCCTCCACACAATCACCACCACCAACCATCTCTAGAAGAGGAGCAGGTGAATAGCAAGGGGACAATGAGGAAACTGAGAGTGACCTCTAGGATTTTGTTTGTGTTAGTTGATTTTGAATTTTTTTTATGTAAAAGTTTTATTGATAATAATATTTTTCTCCAATGTGAGTAGATGAATAATAATTTCATAATTAATGAATTATTTTTTGTAAAATTTTGTGCTACATGTTGAATGGTGTGTATGCTAGATTGAATTTACAAGGTGTTTGTTGCTTAGTTTGATCTAAAAATAGCTAGAATTTTGGCATATTTTCCCAATTTAATAACGAAATTATGTCAAGCGACGTCTATAATTTTCATGTATAATGATGGTATGTCAAGTGACGTCTATAATCTCCTAGTATAGTGATGAAATTACTGATGGCTAGGGTGACAAATGGAATTTAGTTGTCATACCCGAAAAAATAAGAAAAATAAAAAAGGAAATTTAAAATAAGATTCAAAGTTGAAAAGGACTAAACTGAAAACATTTCAGGTACTGAAATAAAAAGCTTCAAAATCGAGTGGGCAGATTTTGGAAATAGCCTAAAGTTTTGGGGCCAAAATATAAATTTGAAAAAAAAAAGATTTTTTTTATCAGATTTTTCCAGAAGCCCCGGCCCCCCTTCTTCTACTCCTTTTCTCTTCTTCTTTCGGGTACACACGCGAGCTTCTGTGGGTTTCTTGGGAAAAATTTCAGGAGCTCCCCTCACGCTGGCGAAAGTCTGGCTAGGTTCGAGTCTCGGCGTGCCGACGGAAGTCCAACTGAGCTCGTCTTCTTTTGTTCGGTCCGTTTGGTCCGAATCGCACGCAGTGGCTGGCGTGGGTGGTCGCTATTCGGCCATGGCGTTTTCAACGGCCGTCTCGTCTTCTCCAATGGTTGCTCCGGCATCTTGCAGTGCGAGCTTCCCTTTTTCTTCGAACGGCAACTCCTCTTCTTCGACCGAAAGCCTTTACGGTACAGCAGCTCTTCCTTGTCGTAGAAATGGTGGATTCCGGCGAGGTAGCCTCTTCCACCTTCTTCTTCCTTCTTGGTTGGACAAATTTCATGGCCTTCTCTTCTTTTCCACTGTTTTAGGCAGTTTGGCCAACCACCAATTCTAGGTCACCAGCGGCACTTCGGCCGGCGGCGAGTTGAGGATAGCCTCTTTTGGACCTGGTGAGTAATCCTAGATCATCAAATTTATTTTTTAGTAACTCTACAGTCGATTTTACAAGATATGGTGTTAAATACTCTAAATAGCACTGTATGTTCAAAAGCTTCCATAAGCTCACCGGTAGCATCCTAGCTCCGGCCGAGCTGCATGTTGACTCTTTA
>JANHAO010001204.1:0-34382 GCA_026873985.1 Saraca asoca
TTCTCACCATGGACATCATCTTAATATGCAATAAACAAAAAATGCAATGTAAGATGAATAAACAACCTTTACATATTATCAAATCTATACAGAAAGTACAGTTATAGATATAATAGAGCTTAATCCTAATTGGCTTTAGGGCACCTATCTTAGACTTACAGAACCAACTATTAAATAAAGTATAAAAATGAAGAAATAGGATAAATTAGACTAAAGGAAAAACTGAAAATAGAAATAAAAATCTGGGAAGAAAAGAACAACAGAAAAAAAAATTAAGAATGAGGACTGCCATGAAGATACTAAATGTAATATCAAAATTTCAAGATGATGACCTTGTGTAGGAAACACTAAATGTAATATCAACCAAATTTGAAAGATCTGAGATTGATTTCAATTGTTAGCTGCATGGCTTTGCACTTTATGTAGGCAAATTTTGACAATTATAGGACAAAAATTCAATGCTCAAGATATTTGCATTTATGATGTATTTACATTCTAACAAGTGGATATCCCAAGACTGTAGTGTTTAGTATCAGAATATAATATTTAATGCCTTAAAATACTTGCACTTATGATGTATGTTCACAGAAGTGCTCTAGCTTTTTAGTTAGGTGAATTAACATAAACTTTAAAAAATGAGACCAATGCTTCTCATCATCCATAATTCATTGCCTAGTTATGAATATCACTCCACTTGAATCCTTTTTTTTTTAATTACTATTCTCCAAAGGACTTTTAAGCTAATATCTTTTAATTTTGGCCAAAATGAAAAAGCCTTTCGGAGAATTTAATACAGTTCAGCTACATGATTGTGTAGCATCTATTGTTGGGTTGGTAATCATATTCATTTTTCTTCCACTTTCCATTATTGAAGAAATTATGGAGAAATTTATGCCCCACGCATTGAAAAACTTTGCTTCATCACGGACAACACATACACAAAAGAAGAGGTACCTTGCACTTATTCAACAATGAATGTCTAATGCTTAATTATTCACAAAAACTTTTCTAGATTCGGTTGTCAAAAGTTACTGGATTGTACACATTCCTAAATAGAGTGAGTCATAGGTACTAAAGATGGAGACTCAAGTACTAAAAGCATTTGAATTTCAATTGTTTGCTCCCACTACGAAAACTTTCCTCAAGTATTTATTAATGTATTGACATTGAGCAAAATTATTGTTAATGCATTTTTATTAAAATGATAATCTATTCAAAATGTAAGAATTCAATGTTGCTTGGAGATCCTTATCAAATCTCTCGGTACATTCCCAAAAATTTATGCAAAAAAAAATAAGGGAACTTTAGAGAAATAAATACTCATAATAGAATTAGTATCAATTTTAGAATTCAAAGCATACTGGATGTCAAAGAATAGAACTACCATGGAGATAGAAAGGATATACTGAAATTTGATATCCTGCTATGTCGATGTCTTTGCGAAGGCTTTGTGAATGGCCAAACTAGGAAGAAAAGAAATGCAACAACAAAGATTAACAATGTGAAAAAAATTTATGGAGAAGAAATAGGAGAACTTCAGATAAGTAAATACTCACAATAAAATTAACATCAATTTTAAGTTTCAAAGCATATTTAATGTCAAAGAAAAGAACTGTCATGGAGATAGAACATACTGAGATTTAATATCCTACTATGTTGACATCTTTGTGAATGGCTACAGTTATCGCCTTCTTCCCTCACAAATTATAGTTATCCCACAACAACTATGACAAACAGCTATGATACCTTCTTCCTCCTTCGACAAGCAATGCCTCCTCTATTTTTTTTTTCTTTTTTTAATTGAAAACCCTAACACAACTTATAAAAATAGAAGAATTAAACTGTAATATTGTGAAATGAAATGTTAAAGAATCAAATTACAATAATTGGATGTCCAATTTTAAGTGAATGTTTTTAGTCAACTAACGTCCATATAATAAATGGATAAGTAGATGAATGACGCAATAGTTTCACATAAGTAGGATTTAATGCCCCATTTTTTCTGGGGCATGGAAGTCCACGCCTTCAATCTGTGGTAGAAACGTACCGCGGCGCTTCAAACCTTTATATATGTGAAAGACACATAACACATAAAATTTTAAAATTTTCGTGAGAATAAATATGATTTATGTGATATAATTATAATTATAATAATATAGAATAAGGGATGGAAAAATAAAATATAAAATTAGAGCAGAATAAGAGAAAGATGTGAGGCAGGTCAGAGACGCCGCAATCATCGGTTGCGTGTCCCAATCCCTCGAATTGCGAGAATCACTGGCAAATTGTTTCCCGCCTCAGTTTCGAACCAAACTAATTACTCTGCCATAGGTTTCAAAGTTCGCGCTTAACTATAGATTCTCCTTGGGTAATGCACATAAAGTGCACATATTTCTTTGTCGCCTACTGTGCGTTAAGTTGTTAGTTTTAAAAGCAATATATTTAAATTATGTGAATTAAATAAATTAAAAAAGAAATATTTTATTAAGTAAATGAAAGAAAATATATTAATATGTCAGTAAAAAATATATATTTTTTATTAATTTATTATAAATAAGAGATTGTTTAGTTCATATAAACAATAAATTTCCAAAACAAGTTAAATGTTTTAAAAAATAAATTTTATTATGAATTTTTTGAGAAATATATAAAATTATTTATTTAATAATAAAAATTTTCTTACATAAAGAAAAATAGATATATAATTTTTCACATTTTATATAAAATTTTATTTTTTTTCTATTTTATCAATTAATAGTCAATAAATTAACATACATATTTACTACTTCTTAAAAAATTACACTTTTTATATAATTTTTTATTGATTAAACGACATTCAAAAATATCTTGTGTATTAAATCAATTAAAAAAAAGGACATTATTAAATTAAAAAAAATATGATATATTAATACAATAAATCATTATTTACTCCTCTACTAATTGACTTTTAGTGCAATCCAGAATTATTGTGAAAGAGATCACAAATTTTTCATAAAAGTGATAGGATAAATTATGATCATTTGATTTTGTTCTAATTGATATGAATAAATTAAACATGAATAAAGATAACTTTTCCAAATTATCATGCAACCTTTCATTTTAATTATTAATATAAAACTTAATAACTATAATTCAACCTTTTCTATTTTCACTTGAAATCTGTACTCTGACTACATACATTGTCTGCACACATATACATTTGAATGTGGGTATATTTCTTGCGAGAAGTATTTTTTTTTTAATTTCTTATTACCCCTCTCACAAGAGGATAATATTTTATTAGAAAGCTAAAAAAATTATGTTACAAATTTAGTCAATTAAATTATAACTTGTTACTTATTTTTTATATTCAAAGTTTGGACAAAGTTATAACTTTTTTTAAGTCACAAAAAAATATAAATTTTTATAAAATAATTATAAAAATTAATATATAAAATTGTAATTATTTTAAAAATTCAAAAATAATTTATAACAACCACGAATAGATACCATAATAAAACCTTTTTTTTTTCGCTAATCTTCAAATGGTTGATATTTTCTAAAAAGAGATGCTTCAAAATAATGAACAAATTAAGAGAAAATAATCATGCATATTTAAGCTGCCCCTCCTACAACCATAATTAGCATGAAGTAAGTCTAGATTAAGTCATCGATTTGCATATAAAGAAGTCACATAAGATAACAGAGAATTGGAAGTTGCGAATAAAATAGAGAATTGTATTTTGTTATCTATATTGTACATAAATTATACAAGTTATTTATACACAAATTATATGCTAAATAAGAAAGATAACTAATTAAGAAGCTAATTTTAAGAAAATTATACAAACTATTTATACCCAAAAGCCATATACTAAAGAAGGAATATAGCTAATTAAGGAGCTAATTTTGAGGCTCTT
Source organism: Saraca asoca (assembly GCA_026873985.1). Classification (NCBI taxonomy): domain Eukaryota; kingdom Viridiplantae; phylum Streptophyta; class Magnoliopsida; order Fabales; family Fabaceae; genus Saraca; species Saraca asoca. The sequence continues at coordinate 3,900 of JANHAO010001204.1, forward strand.
AATACATTAAATTAAGATCTCTAATGTATAAGAAAATCATGCTAATTGATACATTATATAATAAGAAATAAATCAATCTAATATTCTAACATTCCCCTCAAACACAAGGTGATAGAAAATTTGCTATCTGGAATTTGGAAACTAGATCCTAAAACCTACTAGGGGAGAAAGTCTTGATGAAAATGTCAGCAATAAGATTTGTAGAGGAAACAAAAATGAGTAAAATGACCCCTTGGAGAAAATGATGACGTACAAAGTGGCAATCATTCTCAATATGCTTAGTATGCTCATGAAAGATGTCATTATGGGCAATCTACATAACATGACAATTATCACAATAAAGGAATGTAGTAGATGAATGTGAAACTCCTAGATCTTGAAGTAACCATCGCAACTAGAAAAGTTCAGAAGCAATATCTGCAAGAGCTCTATATTCAACTTCAGTATTAGAGCGAAATACAACTATTTGCTTCTTATTATGCCAAGAAATTAGTGAATCATCAAGAAAAAAGCAACAACCAAAAGTGAAGCGATGGTCTATAGGGTCACTAACCTAATCAACATTAGAATAAGCTCACACATCAAGACATGAATGCCTAGAAAAATGAAGTTCATGAAATATTGCCCCTTTGACATAATGAATGATACGTAAAACAATAGTGAAATGAGTGGTACGTAGAGCAGTCATAAACTATCTAACAATGTGGATGGTATAGGCAATGCTTGGATGAGCGATAGTAAAATAAATAAGATTGTCAACTAATTGACAGTAAAGAGTGCCATTATTGAGAAGAGTATTATCAATAGCTGAAAAATAGTATTAGACTCTACAGGAGTGTGTATAGTCCTAGCTAGAATCTGTAAGATTTGCACGAGAAACAACATCAACAGCATACTTGGCTTAAGACAAATAATAACCAATCTAATCAAATGAAACCTCAAGTCGAAGAAAAAAATTGAGAAGCCTAAGATTCTTCATTTCAAATTGTTGACTCAGAAAGGATTTGAGAGAAATAGTGCCTTGTAGATCATCTCCAGTAACAATCATATCATCCACATAAAGAAGAAGTAATGTACACCCCCGACTAGCTTTTTGAATAAACAATGCATAATCATGAAGACTGGATTGAAAGCCAAATTGAGAAATAGTAGAGTTAAATTTGACAAACCATACTCGAGGTGCTTGCTTGAGTCCATAAAGAGCCTTATACAAGTGACACACTTTATAAGGTAGAAGATCATAGCTAAGAGGAGGTTGCATGTACACTACATTTTTAACATCCATTTCAAATAACTCCTATTACTTAACAACAATAAGATCCCATACAAAAGTGATACGAGCTACTAGAGCAAAATTCTTCTTATAATCAATGTCATATTCCTGTATAAAACCTTTGGTAACAAGTCTAGCTTTATATAGAGGGAACTATCTACACATATCTTGACTTTATAAGCCATTTATAGTTAACCATAGATTTGTTAGAAGGAAAGTTAACCAGATCCCAAGTATGTGTACTAGTAAGAGCATGAAATTCTTCTACCATTGCTCTCTACCAAAGAGGATTAGCCTCGCAATATGTACATGGTTTATAAATGGCAATGGTAGAACTACAAACATAATCACAAAGAAGAATAAAAGGTTGACTTATATAAGAAGATCGACAAAGTGGAAGAGAGGGAGGGGTAGATGGCGAAAAAGGAAGATCAACAGGTTCCACAATTAGGGGAGATTCATTGGAATGGAAGTAGGCTTGTCCAGTTTGGAAGAGCTATCACCTAAAAAAAATTCTTAAGGAAAAAGAAAGACATTAGGATTAATGAAAAGATAAGTTGTGTTATTGATTTGGAAATGAGATATGGATGAGAACATTTTATGTTATCAGAATGTGACATAATAGAAAATTTGAAGACGTTTTGAAAGAGGATCCCAACAGTGATAGCCTTTATGTTCAATGCCATAGTCTAAAAAACAACGTAATCGTGCCCTTAGCTCTAATTTAATGGAAGAACAAAACAAGCACTACCAAAGACTTTAAGCATATGATAGTTTAAAAGATGATTATGTAAATGTTCATATGAAGAAGCATTACTAATAACAGAAGAAAGAATGCAATTGATTGTATAAACAGCAACAAGAGTAGTTTTTTAAAAGATTTCAAGACAAGATGATGAGATTAAAAAGGCTATAACTGTATCCAAAATATGTCTGTGTTCTCTTTCTGCACACTCATTTTGAGGTGAAGTTCCAAGGCAAGATCTTTGAACAATTATTCCATTATGAGATAAAAACTAGTTGGGAGAAGTTTCTTTATATTCTATAGCATTATTAGTGTGAAGTATTTTGATTTTACAAAAAAATTGAATGGAAACCACATTTGCAAACTTTAAGTATATATAAGGAAACTTAGATCTATTGGACATAAGATAAATCTATGTAAATTGAGAATAATCATTAACAAAAATTGCAAAGTAATGTGAACCACCTATGGTAACATAAGGGGCAGGTCCTAAAAATATTATAGTGAATCAAGTCAAAAGGAGCAGAAGAAACAAAATCACTATTATAAAAAGATAAAGCATGATGCTTTAAAAGTTGATATAAAACACAATCAATGTTTTCTAGTTTCACACGACTCAAACAACCATTGGAAATTAAAGATCCTAATTTAGAAACTGAAATATGACCCAAACGAGTATGTCAAATGTTAGATGTAATGACTGTAGTAACAATTTTGAAAGAAAAATGAAGAAAGTTAAGTTCAAACAATTGACCAACTTTATGCCTAGCCCAAAGATCTCCCTCGTTCGTGAATTTTACACAAAACAACCACGACTTAAAAAATGTATGTCAACACCAAGTTCACATAATTGGCCACAGATAAAAGATTTAAGAAAACTTTTGAAATAAGAAAAACATTAGAGATAGACAATTTAAGTGTGTTGATTGTTTCAATATTTTGAACATGCATAATTGAATTATTGACAGTATGAACAATTGGTGCAATAAAAGGTCATCTTTTTGAAGTAAAAACAGAGGAATCAGAGGTTATATGGTTACAATAAGCAAAATAAAAAACCCATAAGAGAAAAGTATATGATGTGATAGGTAGGGCTTGCAAGGTATATTTACTAGTTCTCATTGTAGTTGTTGCAAAAGAGCCTAAATATCTTTGATGGAGAATTTAGGAGAAGCACTTGCTTGGAAATATGCTCAATAGAATCTATGGTGCAAAGAAAATAATAATAAAAAAAGATAGAAGATACAAATGCAGTGAAATAATAGTGAGAACATGCTCTTTGAGACTCTTGATACCAAGTTACAAAATATAATACAGAATTGGAAATTACAAAATAAAAGAGAGAATTGCATTATATTATCTATATTGCACATAAATTATATAAGTTATTTATACACAAAAATACCATGCTAAATAAGATAGATAGATAATTAAAGAGCTAATTCTAAAGGAATTATACAAGTTATTTATAAACAAGAATCCTATGCTAAATAAGGAAGATAGCGAATTAAGGAGCTAATTCTAAGGCTTTTAATATCCTAAATTAAGAGTTCTAATGTGGGAGGAAATTATGCTAATTGATACATTCTGTAATAGAAAATATTTTAATATAATATTCTAACAAAACAAAAGAAAATGACAATTAAGACCTCATTTGTTTTGTCAGAAATATTTTCATAGGAAAATCTCATTTGTGTGTATTCAGTAAAAGACTTTCATGTCACTTATATACTTTATGATTAAAAAAAATAATGCATGATGCCACGATTTTGGAGGAAAGTAACCTCATCTTTAAAATAAAGGATATTGTTTTTCATCACACTTCCCACATATAACATTTAACAAATAGAATATTTTCAGTTAGCTTGATATTTTATAACTACAAATATAAATAAATGAGATTATTCATACGGAAGATGTTTTTCTTCAAAACAAATGGAGCCTAGGCATGATTTTACCCTTATTAGTAGCATATAACAAGAATGGGATCTAAAGATGGCTCTTGTTTTATTTTGTATTTAACATATAATTTGGTCATTATATTCACTACTTTTTTCTTTTTCTTTCGTTTATTGTCACTATTCAAATAAAAGGTTTTTTTTTTCATGGTAAGACACTTAACACGCACATATGTCATGGGTTGGTAGCTCTTTTAGTTGCACCATATGGCACGTGATGCCAACCTTCTAATAACTCAAGTTACACTTGAATAGATAATATGACAAAATAGATTTCGATTGTTGATATAATGAAATCGTATTCACATAATGTCTATAGGCAAACTTAAGCATATAATGGAAGCATCCGCACATACTAAGCCTTAAAGAACACCTTAATTACATAGTAGTCTCAAGTATATATCAAGAAGGGACTTTTTGAATAGGGAGAGAGACAACTTTATTTATTAATATATGTCTCATTACATAATTTTGAGTGTATAGGGGGAGTCTCTAAGCCACCACATTCTAATCCTTAGCCCATTCCCCAATGCCCATCCATATCACTAGACACGCATCTTAGAAAGCATTCTAAGCTAAATTCTTAATGGCACAAATAAACATACCTTTTCTGAGCTGATATAAGGGCTTTTCCTATAACTTAAAAGGAAATCTATGTGCCATCTCATATGAACGTGAAGACAAAATACAAGAATTGCAACCATGTATTTTTTTACTCTCACTAGACAATCGATTTATGCTAAAAAGAAATAAACATTTTTAAAATAAAAAAAATAATACAGAAATGCATTTGATCCCAAATTTGTACCGCATGACCTCCTTTTTTTGCTTGATTTTTACATTAAATTTTATCCAAAATCAAGCATGTTTACCTATTAAATTAGTTCAAGAATTGATTCATAAGACCAATTTGTGACAATATACAACATTATAGAGTTGAGTCTAAGACATTAAAGGAGGAAACATCCTAAAAGCAACAACAAGTATTATTGTACCATTAAAGATACCAACAGAAAAAAAAGATTTATTCCCACTACACAAAAACAACTATCTTTTGACGGTATAAATTGAATGTCAGAAATTCATTGAAAAGGATGTTGAAAAACAAAAAAAAAAATCTATTTCAATTTTTCTAATGTCTATAGACGTTAAAAATAATAATGTGTCAGATTTATGATTTTTTGTTTGCTAGAAAAAATAACTATTTTTTTAAAAAGATGACATGTCAATATTTCCATTGCTTTAGGTGTAAAAAATCTCATGTTAGCATATTTCCGATGTTAGTAAAGATTAGAAATCTGTCAGATGGAAATAAATCTAGATCTAAAATTAGGCAATCCTATTTCTTCCTCATTTCATCTTATTTCTTTACCCTAGCCCTATTCTCACCCCTCAAGGCCGCTAATCTTACAAATAGACGAGTATCATTGTTGGTTCCTTATTACAGATGATCTTTTGATCTAGATTCTAATTTGCAATGGAAGACTTCAAAACTTTTTTGGAAGTTTAAAAGATTTATCAGAGTATATATATTGGATAATAAAAATTCAATTATAGTCACTGATTTAGATGTAATGCAGAATTATAGAAACAATTAATCAGCTAAAATAGAATATCTATGCAACAGAAAAATTGAATGCAGTAATGTAAAGAACATAGAATTTTTAAAGTGATTTCACTTCAATTGAAACTGTAATTGAAGTGTACGTCTATTAGACCGAATCTTCAACCGGATGGTCCTTCTTTTATTACCTAAACATAAGACTTAACTGAGGTCTTGCAAATCAGTTTAGACACAAGACTTAACCGAACTCTTACGAACCAATTTAGATACAAAACACATTACACCTTCAATTAATTATGATCAACCCATAATTGAAGAAGATGCAAAGGGAAAATCAACCTCTTCCTTTGTATTTCAAATTTCTATCAACCTAGAAACCTAAAACTGAAACAAGAATTAAGATAGAGATGAGGTAGATGTAAATCTGTATTGTGTTTTTCACATTACACTTTAAATTAAGATGTTAATCTCAATTATCTATATTGTGTTTTTCTCCAATTTGATCTAAGATTCAATTGATTTGATGAATTTTAATGAGGTAGATGTAAATCTGTTTAAATTCTGCTTTCTCTCAGTTTTCACACTATCCAATGTGAAAGTTATAAAAGAAATGAGGCTTGATTCTATTTATAGTGTGGCAACCAACATTTAAAAAATAACTAACTTTTCGACTATGAATCGATTCAAGAATTAATTTAGAATAGTTACCAACTTATGAATCGATTCATGAATCTATTCGTTTATGGATATTATTAAGAACTTTATGACCAAATTGATGTGTGAATCAATTCATGCTATAAAGTAAAGAAGTCATGAATCGATTACGTAATCGATTCTCAAAAGTTTCTAACCTTCGGTAAAAATAATTTTTCAAAACAATTTTTCATGAATCGATTACTAAATTGATTCATATATAGTTTCACAAGATTTTCAGTATGAATCGATTCACATAATAAAAAATAATTTTTATAAAAATTTCACTTGTGCAAATGTAATTGAAAACTTAATTAGAAAACTTTAGATTTTTATCTCATTTCAATTTATTTATTTCTACCTTAATTTAACTAGTTTAGGAAGCTTGATTAATTGGATCAAAATGAATTATAGAACACATTTACAAAAGATCCAACAAAATCAATAAAAATATTATATCTAATGTGGATTTCTTAAATATCACTTAATCAACTTTGAATCTGCAAAATCATCAAACACTAAAATATATAGTCGGATTGTGATATTAATCAAAATTATTTTTTAACATCAAAACTCAAGAAAACATTATAGCAAGGTTAACAATCATTGCCTTGAGTTGTCATCCTCTTTAACCATGGGATGCTACTGAATGCCCTGTCTCTCTCTTCGACTCTTCGCATAGATGTCAATTTCATCTTCTTTGATGAAAAGGAATATCATTCATTTTCTTATTTTTAGGTTTCATCTTCTACTCTATTCTTACATATTTGTATATAAAGGTATGTATTTGTTAATTTATCACTCCTTCATTTTTTCCCTCTATTTCTGATTTTCTCATGTTTCATTATTTCTCATATCTAAATTCAGATCTTAGATGCTAAAGAAATCGTCAAGTTGCATGAAGGCATCTCCCCCAATTTGATCTCATTGTGTTTTTCTGAAACCATGGAATGAAGACATCGTTGTTGGTATTCTCTCTCTCTTTTTACATTAATCAAATAAATTTTGGGTTTATTTTTTTGGATGGAGCTAACCCTTCATATCATGTTTGTCAAATTGTAATTTGTAACATGCGCTATTGTGGAATTAGTTTTACAGGCTTGGATTTCAAGCTTTGAATGTTCGCTCTTTTTTTTTTTTTCATTGAGACTTTTCATAAGTGGATGCCGTGTTTTGATTGCTTTTATTAAGGTGTTTATGATCTAATGATTATTAAATGGATATTAGTTTATATTTGTTTAGATTCTACTATCTTACCGAAGATGTTTACAATGGTGCTAATTGAAGAGAAGGCATGGGCATTTATTGCAAAACCATTTCCCCTTTTGTGTTTTTTGTATGGTCTGTTGATTTTTTAATTGTCTGATAATTAAGATTGATTTTTGGATTTTTGTTTATTTTGTTGTTATACATCCATCATTGATCCTTTGTGCACAATGCATTTTTGTTGTGTTTTGATTCCCTTTTGTGATTGTGTATAATCTTTTTGTTCATGCTTTAGTATTCTTTTTTTTTTTGGCATTGATGAGAATGCTTAATTAATAATTTGTATTATAGAGTTTTTGTGATAATTCATTTTAATTCAATGGCAATTTGTTTCCTGGACTCTCTGAAAATCTAAATCCAATGGTGGTAATTTACTACTACCTCAAAAGTATGTGTTGGAAAATACTTATTCCATCTGATCTAGAATCTCATAATTTATTTGAAGAGCCTTTTCTTAGTACAAATTGGTTTGATAAACTTTAGGAAAATCAAATCTTGGCCAATTAGGTTGTATTCGGTTTAGTTTCAGGAGCTAGAATGATCACAACACAATTCAAGAATAGAATGATCAAATTGTTATCATATTTAGATTGCGTGATTTTTTAATTCAGAACTGTGGTAGAAATTGGTTGAGGATGGATTGAAAATTATCTTCAATTGAAGTCTTTCATGTTTATTAGTGAGGTTTGACTTCTTACTTAATGGTTTATTTTTGGAAGTTGGAATGTGATTTTTTGCTTGATTCAAACATGTTTGAAATTATTGCATTCAGTTCGAATCATGGTTCCAAATATACATAATTTTAAAAAACATAATTGTATTAGTATTTTAAATCTTCTTACATTTAAAGAAATTGTATCAATATTTCTCAAACATGATAAAAACATAATTAAAAAGGATAAAGAAAGGATTCAAGTTCCTTTTTAGGGAATTTTTTAAACTAAACATTGATGCGTTGCTTTTTTATTTTTGGAACACGGTGACTTCTTTATAGAAATAGAAAATCATTAAGTATAAATCAACTCAAACAAAATTTACAATTAAATAATGTTAAACTCACATCCACGCTCACATGAGTGGGAACTCAATCCATCTGACTCATCTTCTCCTTTTCAATTTTCTCATGGGAGAATTATGTATGATTCTATAGCAAATTAAATAATTTAAATTGTAAGTAGAACATGACATAAAAATGAAACGAAAAATGAAAGGTGATTCTTGTATAACTTCAATGTCTATTTTTATTTATTGTTCATCAAACTTATCAATACCTTACCTTTATTTTCATATATCAATTAATTAAGAGGAAGCCCTAATTAAAGTATAGAAGACAGAAAGAAGGTCAAGACTTGAGAAATTCTTTGAAGTTGAGAACACACAAAATCAAAAAGCTGATGCTCCTACCTAAAACTACATGACGTCTAATTTGAACACTAAATGTGAAGTACTTCTTGAGTTTGGTGACCCCTGGGAGAAGCTTTAATTTAATAAAACTTTGTTGGAATGAATGTTTTGCTAATCACGTTCAACCCAACAACTGCAGAAAAGGTCTTATCTTTTGGAAAGAAACCTCACTGAAGTTGTCTTAATTTATTGGGATATGTATACTTTTCCTCATGCTGCCGTTGTAAGATCAATGGACAGCAATTTTATATAGTTCCAAGTTAAATTCAATCAAAATTTATTGCTGATTCGCTATTGCTTTGGTCAAAAGTTATTAGGTTGACTTTCTAGACCTATGGGCTAGAGATAAGGCTATTTTATGATAGCAAAATTTACAATTGAGTGAGTCTTCATTTACTCATCAAACTCATTTTTTTCTTTTAAAATATGAATTTAAATGAATAAGGAAGTGAGAATAAGAAAATTATATATATCATCACTTCTAAATTTAAACTTATCAGATAATATGATTTAAATCTAAATTTTATTGTTAATAATTTTAAAAATTATATGATTTGTAAGTATTACTGTAATATATGCTGAACGCCAATCTTAAAGCAAAACAACTTAAGTGATCTTCTAATTTCCTTGTTATCTCTTTAAGTCAATAACTCTCCATCTAAAAAAATATAAGAAACCGTCAAGAAAAAGCATTAGTACTAGCTACATGTATTTCGAAGCAATGAAATAAATAAACAACTAGGTGCTTTTGAATTTCTTCTTCTACCTCACAATTAAAAAAAAAAAAAAGGGCCCTAAAATATATTTTACAAGCACGATTAGTGGATGATGACAACTTCCATCGAATGCAAATAATAGACAATGACGCACATCTAGAACATGGCTTTATTAATAAAAATACAAATGGGTTTGGTTCTATAAGATCTTTAGAAACGATTCTCAACAAATTTATTCCAATCACAATAGATTATATCAACTTGCTTTCACATTGGCTAGAGGTAATTGACTCAAATGGGAATCTATGTCGTTCAATGAATTTCTAAGTTGAAAAATTCTTTTAATTAAAATAACTTTAGACTAGTTACATGAACCTGAAGAATTGAGGGATTCTCGAACCTAAACCATTCAATATAATTTCCATATTAATTAGAAAAAGAAATGGGCTAATTAAATAAGAGTTAATTTGATTCATTCTCGATAAACAATTTTTTGAATTGTCATTGAATAGAAAAATGGCATATTATTATAAAAATAAAATAATTTAGAATTTTTACTAAACAACAACTATTTTAACTTTTTTTTTAATGACATAATAATATATGAATAAGTGACAATATAAAATTTGTTTATACAATCAATAGATTAAATTAAATTCATTAAATAATATGAAATTAAAATAAGATGGTGGATAATAGAATAAAGATTGACATGCAGTTTTTGAATAGGAAGATGACAGTTGGATGTTGTAAATATATTTGGAGCTTATCTAAAGATTAAATTAGAAGAAAGCAGTTTTGGCACAAGGTATGGTGCCTATTGATTTCTCCTTTTAATAAATTGCACAAACAATGTCAGAACAATTAAGAGAATCTCAATCTTTTTTGTTTTCCATTTGGACTGCAGAGTTTATTGGCTAAAACTCAAAAGGGACAAAGCTTTTTTGTAGAGAAGCTGCCATAAATTGATGTCTTAGATGCAAAGCTTCATCACATGAAAATAATTAAGAATGATTAAAACAAATATTTATCTTTGGGTTGAATTAAAGAAGACCAGCAGATTAACAATGATATTGATGCACTGTAATTAATATTTAAGTTCAAAATTTATGCATAACGTAAGGGAAGAATTGGTCAATTTGAAGGTTCTAATTTGTATGTATTTGATCACTTTATTTTACCTCTATGATAATTTATTATATTTAGAATGCTCATGATGTGTTGTATATTGGCCTCAATCTTGCCTTCTTGAAACAAATCATTAATTATTTCTTTTGTGCTAATAAATAAATAGATAAAAATACAATTCCTTTCTAGTTCTTCAATTGCAAAATCTCTCTTAAGCCACTTGTGCAAGGCACGTATTCAAAATTAGTATTTTAAAAGTTAATAAATGTGATCCAATGATTAACGGGGAATTTAGATAATTTGTCGGAGGTTTGAAGTTCAAACTCACTTAATGTCAACGAAAAAAAAAAAACAATTTGTATAACTGAAAAAAGGGTTTTTTTTTTTTTTTTTTTTTTTTTTTTACGCAAGATGCATCTCAACTGCTTTTCGAAACAATCTTAAATTTGGATGGAGCTATTTCTATTTAAAACTATTGAAGCACTCATTGCAATTATAAGAGAGTTCTTGAAAAGAGTTGCTAATGAAATTTAAAGTTACAATCTAATAGGAAGAAATTTAAAATGTGATCATTTGACCATCACTTTTAATAATACAGTGACACTTATTATTGTTTTTATAAATTTTATTATTATTTTAATTTTTTAATATAAGATATTATATGTGTATATTAAATAATTTGTTATTTCATAAAAAAATATAAATAAAATGGGAAGGTTTGAGTTTGATTTTTTGACCAAAATAGTTGAGTTTGAGGATGGAGTATTGCAAATATATAAAAGAAAATAAAGTATGTATTATGACCAATAATTGAATCAACTTGAATTTGATTTCCTCCTCAAAAATAATATTTTTCTTTGACTTACAAATATCTAATAGTTTCAGTATACATCAAATTTTTTTATCATGAGATTGTAATTTTATTTTATTCTATTTTTAATATTGATCAACTGTTGGGTCATAGACAGTGAATGTTTTGATAAAGAGACTCTAAATGATGTCTTTCATTGAATTTAGATTTTATTGTGCTGTTAAAAGTAACCGACACACTAAATCTTAAAACAAATCGTTATATATATATATATATATATATATATATATAGTAAGAACAAGTAACAACCTCTACTTCGATTTTTTAATTTTTTATTTGCACGATGGATCAAATTAGTATATAAATTAGATATGGGAATTAGGAAAAAAAATTCAATGCATGGCAATATTTATTTCCCTTAAAATTATAATTTACGAACCTTTTAATTATAAAAAAATATTATAATCCCTAATTAAAATTTTATTTATATAATTTTATTTTTTATATATATAATTTCATCCTTAAATAGAGAAATAAAACGAAAAGATAAAATTATATGTACGAAATATTATTTAAAAATTATAATGAATGTTTTTATAATTTAAAGTTTATTTTATTAATACTTTATATTTTTTAAAACTAAATTGTTAATTTTTTCTTCCTTTTATTGTTACTATGATTCTATTTTCCACTCAGGGAAGATCTGAAAGATAGATTACAAAGATGAATATCTGTGATATTCTGATCGGCATGACAAGTAACGTGTGGTGCAGCAGCATTGGATAGATGGGCGCCCCAACTTGGTAGAAAACAATACAACTTGGCCTCTGAGACAGTAACGTTGTATTTTGTTCTTGTGTCGTTGAACTAACAAATATTCAGAGGTTTGACTTTTGACAAATGCATGCGTTTTCAGACCGCAGAAGTGTCGTTTCTGTTCCGTTTCGTTTTCGGATTCATTGTACGGCGACGAATTGGCCAGTAAACGTAAATGGCGGTCAAGCCCTCCTAATGCAGTCAACTTTAAATTACAAGGTCCGTGGTTCCCGCACAATTCGCTGCAGACCCTTGAAAGTACCCACGCGCCGCCGAAAGTTGTGGTGCTCAGTCACTTTCCTTCTATCTATTCCACCTGATCTGATAGAATTCCATGGAGACACAAGGCTGTGTTTGGCATGTGAACGGCCTGTGGGAGGAATATCACGTTATCACCTACTAATTCCTGTTTAGGTGTATTCTTGTCTCCTTCAATACTTATTGCCTACGTTATCGGACTTCCATTTCATCTTTTATCCGACACAACATTTATGAAATTTCACCAAACAAACTGATGAACTTTCTTCTATGTTTTTCTTTTGAATTTCATAATTACATTTAGGTATAAAAATATATTTCACACGCCAATTATATACATAATGAATACCAAAGATTATGAAGATAAACTAAGAGAGTCACAAAGTAGAATATATGATCTCTTTCTTATGGATTAGATGAGACTCCAATATTAATATTTAATAGTAACAATCAAACTTATCAAGAAATTAAATGTATCTTGCAAAGTTCTTTTTGTACTCAACATACTATATATAAAAACTTGATTATATATCATCGATATAAAAAAAATAATCTTATGATTTATAACTTTAATTCTTGGTTTAATAATAAGCGCTTCATCCAAACGCTTCTTCGTATACGCTAGCAAGGTCAAAGGGTATATAGCGGTTTAGATTATAGAGCTAAGTCTTTTGAGTATTGACGACTTTGCTCAATTGATGGTGATTTCATCTATTTTTTTTTTCTTTGGAATTATATAATGAGCTTCCGAATCCAATATCTTAAGAGAATTGGACTCCTTTAAATTGGAAAATACTAAACAAGCCAACCAATTAATTTGAGGGAGTGTGACCAAAATTTTAAATTAATTTATTTTTTATTATTAATTTTATGTCACTTAATATGAAATTTTGATACACTTTTAAATGAAATTACGACACTTTTTTAATTTGTATAATACAGTAGTCTAAAGAATAAATGTCTTATGAATAATAATTTAAGAAAAAATTTAAAATATTAACTTATAATAATTTTCAAATTACACCCTCAATATAATCAGCATGTCTCATATATTACTCACTCGTAATTTTGTTTAATTACAGTCATTTTCAGCATCGTCACAGCCACAAATTAAGCCAAAATCTAAGATCTTGTTTCAAATTGAAAAGAAAATGTTTTTCATAAAAAAAAAAGCTCTAAAATCAAGTAGAAAACATCATTTTCATTGCTATATAAACGCTATGTTTGCCTCTTATTCTCCCTACAAGCTACAAGATGCATGCTTGATTTGAATAAGATAAAAACAATCAACGCTAGAATGATAAAAATAATAATTAAAAATATTGAAAACCCCGATGAAACGAAGCAAAAAAGAAGAGGGAAATTCAAGCAAAAGAAGAAAAATACAAATAGAAAAAGATAAAAAGAGCAACGATTGGATATCATATCATATTATCTTAGCTTTGTAGCTTTTTTGCTTAGTTAAAGACAGCGTGTATTAGAAGCAATCAAAGAATATACGAAAACCGCGTAAAGTGCATGTGCTTTGGACTCCTCCTTCGACAAAGGCCAACCGTTTGATGTGACACGTAGGATGGATGTGTCACGTGGACCGCCTGCGCTGGCTCTGCTTATTCCTCATCGGTTTCCGCTCCCGCCCGCTGGGTCCACCACCGCGCACGGTTGTGTTGTCTTCACGAAAAGGTTACAATAATTCATCTTAGCTAGATTCCTTTTTTCATTTCAAGTTGTTAATTGAATAAAAAGAAAAAAACGTGCACTTTTTATTGGGTATATTAATTTTTTGATATTTGATATTTGAAATTTTAAATTTATCAAATAATTAATAGTATGATAAATAAATAACCCATGTTTTGACATTATTTTGATTTACTAAATCAGTAATATTCTTTTATAACCTGTTTGGTATCATTTATTTGAATTGATTATGGGCTAAAAATTATAGTAGAAAAAGAAGAAACAAGTTGTTATTTCTTGCACTGAGATTTATAGATTTGAATAAATTAAAATAAGTAATGTCATAAGGCTATTAGTTGATTATGATATAAAAAATGATTTGTATCCTTTCATGGATCTTTGTAATGTACTTTCTTAAAAAAAAAAAAAAAAAAAAAAGATCTACCATTTTTACGATGAAACACACAATTTAAAATTTAAGAGTAAAATCTCATGTGTTTATCTTTAGTAGCATTCCTTGTTGGAGTTAAAATTTTTAATTTAACGGATAAGTATTAAAATCTTATAAAATAAAATTTTTAAATTTTTTTAAAAATAATATAAAATTATTATATATAAAAATAAAAAATATTAAAAAACTCCATCTGTTCTACTATCTCTGTTACTAATAACAAATTTAAACTCCTTCCAAATTTTTAAAAATTTGAGGAATTAAATTTATTATATATACACACAATCTCGTATACTAGGACTTATAGTGTTTGTTTTCTTTTGGTAGAAATTCGCTTAATATAAAAAATTTCTATATTTACATTTCTTTTAAAGAAATTGAGGAAATATATATTATTCTAAAACTTCTTTTAATTAGTGGTTTGTGTTTGAATTTAATATATTATGTGTATGTATCAAATAATTTTTTTATTGAAATTGAGATGATAGAAATTTACAGACAAACGAAAACCGCAAAGGAGGGAATTGCGGTGAAATTGCGGTGTTGGAAATAGCCGGTGGATGACGTAGAAACAATGTAAGCAAAAGGACAGCTTGGGGAATAAGAAAGCGAGGCATGGATTGCACGTGCCGAAGCTTCTTAAGGACGACTGTCGTAAGGTCCCAACACACAACGCTACTGTTGTTTTTCCCAACCGTTTTTACTTTTCATTTTGAATGTACCAACTGAAAGCTACCTTTCCTTGGACTCTGTCTCCTTTTTAACCATGATACGTAAGCAACGTTTGAAATTATCAAAATATTCTTTTTATGATAAATCATAAATTTACTCTCTTTTTTAGCCACAATTAATTCAAATTAGGCTTATAAGAAAGTTTTGACAGACTATAATATGTTTACTAAGATTGAGAATGAAGCTAAAATAAGAAATGAACATAGCCAAAATATTTGAATTTGAATCCTTATGGTCATGAGCTAAATCATGACAAAGACAATTGAGTTTTAATTTGTCGGCTACATTTGTATTTGCTGATAATTGGGTAAATTTGTGTTAAATATTAGAAATGCTTTTTTAAACTTAAAACTATTAGAGGTCGACTCATTTTGAAGACATATGGCAAACAATTACTTGTCAAATTAGAGTAATTTGGGTCATGTTCTACTTTAATTTTCAAAGCCAAATTTAAATCAAACTAATTAGTTTGAGTTTCTAATTTTGCCTTGTGATCTATGTATACTAACAAAAGAGGAATATAGAAATCTCTTATATTGTCTTGCTTCAATTGATAACATTTATTATTTTAATAATTTATATCTTATCATCAATCATTAAAAGATTTATTAATACCATTATAAGTTTTTAAATAAATTGATGATATATTTTAATTTTTTAAAGCAGTAGATTATTATATTTGTAAACTTTTTTTAGTAAAAACAATTAGAAAAAAGGATGGATATGGAAATTTATAATTTTTGAATCTAGAGTCAATAATTGGGTATCAAATTCATCAAGCAGAAAACTTTTTTTTATAGGTTTTAATCAAAATTTCAAAGCATTTCTAGTTGCTAAACTAAATTAATCTCAATTTGTTTGGTGATAAACATGCTAAAAAGTTGTGGAAACGTAAACATATAGCAAAACTTAACAATAAGACAGATTGAAAAAGGATTAGATAGCTAAGTAAGACACAAAATTTGAAGTGATATTGATGAGAAATAAAGGGGTTGGGGTCCACACACGAAGTAGCTAGAAAAAAGCCAAATCTAATTGCATTTGCAGGCAAAAAAGAAAACTCATTAATGTCCAACTTTCGACCAAAAATGTACTACATATCTAGGTGCAATTCCGTATTGATGTGATCTTGAAACCATTTTTCTGCATTTTTGTTTCCTCATTTAGTCTTGCAATTTCCAAAACACCATTTTGTTATTATAATGCCAACTTTCTACCAAAAAGAAATGTTTATATAATCTTATTTTAACAGAAAATTTTCTTAAATATGAATGACTCTCTTTAAAGATTTGTATCCAAAAAAAATATTTTAATATTGAAAAAAAAATGTAATATATCCTAGAATATAATTTCAACAATTCAACAATATCACATTAAGTTTCCGTTTCTGTAAGTAACAATTATAATTAATTCCTTCGTTATGTTGATGCCTCTTTGGTTTGCTTGCTTTGTGAAACTTAACCACTAAGGGAAAATTTTTGGTTGATGCCCCAAAATTGAACTTTAATCTATGAGATAAACAATAAATTTTAAGGATTTATTTTCAATATAATTATAAAATATATTTCAATGTATTTTACATTGAAAAATACTATGTAAGTCTAAACATCATAAGTTTGGATTAAAATTTAAGAAAAAATATAAATTATCTCTTGAAATTTGGAAGAGTGATAAAAATTATATATGAACTTTAAAATCTTACATATTATCTCCAAACTTTCAAAAAAAAGTGAAATCATATATGTTGGTGGTAAAACTGACAGAGGCAGCACACGTGAGCCACTTGTGACATCCAAACTAACCTTTAATCTTTATTTCTTTTGCATTATACTAGAGTTTTTTAAAGAAAATAAAAGAGAACTAACGATTTTGGTGTTTGAAAATTACTTCTATAATTTGAGAAAAAGTTTTTGAATTTTACAAAATTGAATTCTTATCAGCTTGTGTATTGCGTAAAAATTTTCTTTTTATTTCCCTAATATATTAGGATTTTGCATTTGTTGAACTTGCATTTTGCATTTGTTCCCTAAAAAATATATATATATATATATATGGATACAAAATCTTTCTAATTTTCAATTGATGAATTTATTGAACTTGTATTTTATAATATAGGTTAAATTTTTGGATTTGTAATTGAAATATGATTAAGGTTTTTTGTGTTTGGTGAAAATGTAAGAGGATTTTATTTTATTTTTTTTTTGAAAATAGAGTATAAACAAAATCACTTGTACCATTTTACAGGAAAAAGTGAAAAAAATATTTGTTTATTCATTTGGTTGTAAATTGTAATTTTTATCTTGCAATACAGTCAAATGAAGAGAAAAAAAGAATACCAGGCCACGAGCGACTTATGTGTGTCATCTCTATTAATTTTTAACAACAATATAGAAGGTTTTTATTTATCTAATAGTTCAAGAAAAAATATGCTGGATTTTGAAATTTATGTATTATATTTATTACCTATCCAAACTTTAGGGATAATTTGTTTTTTTTCTAAAATTTAAAAATACTTTTAAAATTTTCTATTTCTTGTTCACCCAATCATTTGAATTTTAGTTAGCTCTTAACTAAAACACACTAACTATAAAACTACATCTGATTATTTACGAATTTGTTAGCTTAATGGTTTCTTAGAGGAAAATTACATATAGACAAATAAAATAGAAAACTAGGAGTAAAATATTTCTTCATGTGATAGAAATTTTAGGAGAAACTCTAACTTTTAAATTAGATTTTTTTTAGAAGAATATATGTGTGTGTGTGTGTGAGAAAGTAAAAAAAAAAAAACATGAAAGTCCTATGAATGTGTGTCTATTTTTCTTCTAAAAAAATTTCTAATATTACTATAATACTAAATATTGTATATTATTTTTTAACAAATTAAAAAATATTCCCTTAATTTTATAATCTAATCAATTATGTAAAAATAGTTAATTTGTTAAAATATAATGAATAATAGTATTAAAATCTCAGTGTTACAGTAATATTGGAAATATTTCTCTTTTCTTGCAATAAGAAAAATTCTTATTCTGAATTAAAATAGAATGTCTCAAATTTTAGGAGGGAAATTGAAAGAAATGAAGAATTAGAGGGTAATTCGGAGTGAGAGGCTAAAAAGATGTGTCGCAAAAGCAAAACATGAGGAAAAGTAAACAGAAACAGAGGCAACCACACAGAAGCCATCCTTTAAGGCTTTCTCAACATACCACGTGTACAACCTGCAAAGTCCCCGTTCACACTCATTCGGTAACCAGTCAAATTGCCGCGTAGATCAGCTCTGGACCTCACTTCCTGAGTCCTGACCTCTCACTCTGCATTCGCAGTAAATGCTATCACCGTCTACTCGCCTTCCTTCCTACGGTTGTCCACCGCCACCTGCCAGTCACCCCATCTCCCCTTGTGGGAAACCTCTTCAGCCAACCTGTTCTCCAAATTCTCAACCCACGAAAATCCTTTCACACCCTCCATTTCCCCAAACTATCCCCCCTGTCTCTTTCTCTTCCTATATCCCTCTGTATTTCTCTCTCTTCTCACTTTAATTCTCTTTCTCTCTCTACTTCCTCTCTAATTCATTTTGTATTTCCATCTCTCTCCTCTTTATATTTTCTCTCTCTTCTCACTCTAGTTCCCTTTCTCTCTCTCTACTCTGTAATGAGGTTAATTAGGATTACTCTTTGGGATGTGAGGTAAGCTTGTTTGTAGTTAAATATATAGAGGAGAGAGCACGAACACAATTAATGGAGCAGAAGAGAGAAACAGAGCAACAACTGCAAAAGTACTCATCAGCAACAACAACAACAGCAGCGATGGCGAATTCTCTGACATTTCCCGATGAGATTCCGAGCATTAGTTCTAGTTTCCCTTTATCAAGCATCTTTGACATCAACCCATCATCTGATCAATCCGAAAAGAATTCTTTTTCTTCTTCGTCTTATGGTTTCATGGACTTGTTGGGCATCCAAGATTATACCCCTTCTTTATTCGATTTGCTTCCGGTCACAACCGACGCTACCACCACCACGCAAATCCAGTGCCAGCTGCAGCAACCGCTTCCTTCTCCGTCGCTGGTGAGCTCCAACGTTCCCGACTCATCGGAGGTGTTGAACACTCCGGCTTCACCCAATAATTCATCTTCCATTTCTTCTTCGTCGAATGAAGCCGCCGCCGCCGGCAATACGGATGAACAGCAGAGTAACAAAGCGGATGATGAAGACGGAGATGGAGGCAGAGGAGATGACCAGGATCAAGACAAGACTAAGAAACAGTATGAATTTATTAATATCATTTTTTTAATTATTTCTTTCCCGAAATGAGTTTATTTAACGGCTGTGTCATAAATAATAAAACAATAAAGTCAGTTACAGTTGAAGACAGGGGTGACATTAGATGTAATTTCTCAGGAAACGGTTTCTGTTTCAGTTTGCTGAGAAAACTCACACAATGTGTTTTTAATGTTATTGCCATTTGTCTGGTTTTTTTTTTTTCATTTTTTTTTTGTTTTCAAAAGTTGAAATTAAAGTCTTAATTATTGGTGTGTTAATCTTTTTGTTTTTGCAAAATCTATGTGAATCTAGGCTGAAACCCAAAAAGAAGAACCAAAAAAAGCAAAGGGAACCGAGATTTGCGTTCATGACAAAGAGTGAAGTTGATCACTTAGACGATGGCTACAGATGGCGAAAGTACGGCCAAAAGGCTGTGAAAAACAGCCCCTATCCAAGGTATATATAATATATCAAATCAAATTTCAATCTTTGCGAGATTTTTGATTCTCTCTCTAGCTATATATATATATATATATATATAGCCTTCTATCCTATTTTGTTCCTCACTCTTCATTGAAATTTTGGGTAATTTTTTTTTTTACTGATTTTTCTTGCCCGACACGCCAATGTTTTTTTGGGTACAAAACAGGAGTTACTATCGTTGCACTACCGCCGGTTGCGGCGTGAAGAAGAGGGTGGAGCGGTCCTCCGACGACCCGTCGATCGTTGTCACCACCTACGAAGGCCAACACACCCACCCGAGCCCGGTGACATCCCGGACGAGCCTGGGATTCATGCATGACAC
Source organism: Saraca asoca (assembly GCA_026873985.1). NCBI lineage: Eukaryota > Viridiplantae > Streptophyta > Magnoliopsida > Fabales > Fabaceae > Saraca > Saraca asoca. The sequence goes on from JANHAO010001204.1 coordinate 24,462, forward strand.
TACCGGCTTCGGGCCAATGAGTGGCGGGGGAGGCGGAGGAGGCGGCAGCGGCAGCTTTCTTGGTTCTTCGCCTCATTTTATTGTCCCACGAGCACAGCAGCACCAGTTTCAGCAGCAGCATGTGCAACAAGCGGCGGCGGCTTTGTTATATAGCTCAGCTCCACCATTGAGTATAAGCTCCAACAATGATACTAATAATTACATGACCATTTCATCTTCATCGTACAGTACTAGTTTTCTTCAAGATGATAACAACATTCGAGGTTTTGGAGCTTCTAGGTTGTCGGGTCAAGGTCATTTGTTAAGGGACTATGGGCTTCTTCAAGACATTGTGCCAACACAGATGAGAAAGGATGATCAGAATGAGGAAGATTAGGTTTGATTTGAGGGTCTATATTTATAATATACAATACAATATCTCTATGTCTTCATTATTATCCTGCTGGCCGTATGCGATGTAATGCTTTCACTGACTCATCTCTGAGGGGTTTTGTGTTTTTAGAGGTTAGTTGCTTCAGTAAACTTCACCTCAGAATTTCAGTTCTATTGATATATATAGAACTTTTGGAGGATCATTACTAGTGTAAAATGACTAGCCTTTTGTAGTCTATGGAGGGCCTTAGATTCTGATTTTGTTACTTTTTTTAAAAAAAAATTTTTTCCTTCTTTTGGTCATTATTCTTTGTAACTAGAGATTTATTCGACTATGATCCATTTTTTTTTTTTAACTTTTGTATCTTCCGATTTAGTTAACTTTTCTTATGTCAGTATGTTATGTTTTAGTTCTTCTCCCTTTTTACTGATCATTTCATTGGTGATGGAATTCATATATTGAGGAGTAAGACAGGTAAAATATTTAGGGTTTAGTGTTTTTCTCATTCAAAATCCTTATGGGTAGACTTTATGGCCAAAGGAAGAAGCAAGAAATGATAGTTAGTCTGAAACTGGATCCTAGCTAGTTGGTGTTAAGTGATATATATATATATATATATATATAGAGAGAGAGAGAGAGAGAGAGAGAGAGAGAGAGAGAGAGAGAGAGATTATAATTGTCCCATGACTGGACACAATGCATGAAGGTATGGAAAAAGGTTAAGAATTATTACTTGGAGCAGTGGCATTTGGCCTTTTAAATGATGGCTTTGCTTTTCTCATCATCTTATTTCCTATATAAGCTGCATACAAACATATATGGGCTTCAGCCACTCAATGATGATCTGTGTTTCTAGCTAAGGAAGGAAATGGCTACATCAGCTAGAGTATGGTTCTTGATCATGGCATAAAGAATGGTCTGTTAAAAGCATTGTGGAAAGTGTGTATTGCTTTCATACCCCAAATTTCTACCCTACTCTTAGAATACTCCAAAAAGAGTTATATATAAATACAAATTTAAAAACAGGTATTAGTTTTGTGGATCTTGTAATTTCTTTTATATTTATGTTTATATCTTACTTTTTGACATTAAAAATATTTTTACTACAAAAGAGTAAGATAGTACTTCTCAATTTGAAGAGAAACAACTGTCGAAATCAATTAATAAACAAAAATAATACTATTTGTATATATGCATGTCTAAACCTCTCATGCTTTATACACACAACAATACAAGTCAAATTGCTTCAATTTTCATAAAACAAGAGCAAGAATATCCACTTAGAGCGCAATTATATATAAGTCTAAAGAGTAATGTAAAAGATATAATATGTACAAATAGTAATACTTTTGTCTATGATTCTCCTTTTTAAGCTAGCTACGTATTTACTTTTTTTTTTTTGTGTAGACTTTGAGGGCTTACACTATATTAGTGATAGAGAAGGCAAGTGTGTGCATAATCCATGTGGTGTCTATTTAGTCATACAGCTAGCATAAAGATATAATATTGTGAATTAGTACCACTAGTTTTAGCTTTATAATCACTTCAATGGTATAAGGTACATAAACTATATCGACACCTTTGGAGAAGAATATATATTGTTAACGAAAGATATTTTTCTGTTAAATGCAACAATGGGTGTTCCATTAGAATTTGTTTGATAAAGATTTTCTCACCTTTGTGATATATATATCCAACCAGTATTTCCAATTATACAGCAAAGAATATCTTAGTCTACAGTTTCTTACACATATGTCTGTGATGACAATGGATAATTATGATATCTGCCCCCATATATATATATATATAAATAAAAAGCAAATAATTCAACAAAGGTACTTGACGTGAATTTCAAAATATATGTAACAATATTAAACCAAGACTAAGAATCATGATTTTTTGGGTTGACAAGAAGTTATGTTCTTTAAGACAAACTGGAATTGAGGATGATCAAGTTGTGGGTTTGAAATTTGAGTGTTAGGATAAAGCTTTGTGGAAAGTTACCATACATATCTTCTCTCTCCCTCTAACCCATTCATACCAGAAAGTGTTGTCCTTGACAAGAGAATTGATAGCAATACCTTGAAATATGAGACATGACACAAACACAGTTGCTGCTAAAAAGAAGGGTTTTGCATAAAGTTGAAGGTGAAACTGTGATATATCAGATCTTTGATTGCCTTGCAATTGCCGTACAAAGCCTAGCCACCATGAACTTATGTAGATAAGGAAAGAAGAAAAAACTAATGTTTGTCGTACTCATTTTGATTTTTATAATCTCACTAATTACATATTTCCTAAATTTAATTTGCTCAGTTAGATGAATGAAAATAAGTGTCATTGTTATTGTTATTCAAAACCTGAACATTCATTAGAATATGGAGAAGCTTTGCTCAATTTTGCCACCATATTGCAGCAGGTGAATATTCTCTGCTTGAAGTGATGAAGAAAATTTTCTGATTTAAAAAGTACCCTCATGTATTTATCTTTCGTAAAGAAAATGCTATATGGAGTGTGGCTTTTTTGGTATTTTAAAACTTTCTTTTTTATTTGGAATTGACAAAGAATTTAAAAAGGAAAAAAAAGGATAGATGCCCTTTATGCATTAACATAGATAATTGACCGAATCTAAATAAGTGTTATCCATAGATAACGTTAAAAAATATTAAGTGTACAGTAAAAAAAGAGTACACAAAAAAATCATATATATATATATATATTAGAAAAGAAAAGAAAATAAAAGCTGTATCTTGTGTAATATTCCAAGTGTTGGAGGTGCCAATTAATTAGATGCCTTAAAGAAAATCCGATCAAGAAGGGAAGACAAGGTCTTGTCATTTGCATAAGAAGAACCTAAATGATTCTTTAAGGCATCTTTCAAATCAAATCTATTAGAATTCAGTATACCCCGCAGCCGCTAGAATGCCACCTATTAACATATAATACTTAGCTACTTGTGTGGAGATAATATTTGCCCTTTTAATGATTGAATTGTATGAATGGGATATCTATTTATAAAAAAAAATAAGATTAATTAAATGTAGGATATGATTTGCTGAATGTGTGATAACTTAAAGATAAGTTTCAAATTGGTGGAAAACTTGGTCAGTGCTTGCTTCATCAATAATTTCTTTATTCCTTTCTTACTTTGCAAGTCTAATTAAGACTGTGACATGTACTATAAATCTGCCAAGGTTGTATGGACAAAAATGTTAACTTGTGAAAGGAAAACTCTATTAACATTTCAAGCCACACAATCACTTTACGAGATCATGATAATTCTGAAAATACTGAAAATTATATTAAAAAAATATATATGTGCAAAAAAACAATTAAAAGGTTAGTATGCCTAATATCTTTATAATATCTATAATACTCCCACACACATTTCCTTTAGCAAGTTTTGCAAAAAACTTGTAAAAAAATATTTTTATAATTTTTATGCAAATTTTATGTCATAAATATACAAAAGTTACACATAAATTTTTTTGTCATAAAAGTTTTGTATTATAAATATTTGGAAATATTTTTTTAAAAAAAGTTACAAATTTTATGAAAAAAATTATATATAAGAGAGAGAGAGAGAGAGAGAGAGAGAGAGAGAGAGAGAGAGAGAGAGAGAGAGAGAGATACACACACACATTGCAACAATGCGTATCCATGCGCACATACTTAGACATATATCTAAGCACCTCCCTGTAATTTTATACTCTTTATCCGCTAAATTCTTACTATGTAAATTCTTGCCATGATTATTTGAAGAGTTTTACATGTCATGAAAATATTTTTTTATGTATTTGTTATACTAAAATACATATATATATTTATAATTTTTTATAAAAGAATTGCAAATTTTATATTAATCTTAAAGACTCTAATAAATTATCCTTTTTTATATTATATTAGTCCAATTAGCATATTTATAGATGCCACTTCACCAAATTTTCGCATGGTGATTGTCAAGAACCTGATTGTAACCTCCATATATAAATATGTGGGATCGGATCTGAGATATAAAGAAAAGTAAAAGCTTTCAAAGAATATCATATGTCATTTATGTTAATTTTTTAGTCCCTATTTTTCTAAATTGACAAATTTGTATTTTAATGAGAACGAACGATTTTGATTGAGTTGATTTGATCTAATTTTAGTGGATGTTTTGTGGATGACCTTAGATTTCTAGTTGAAGACAAAAATTAACCTTATCTAGAATATTTTGTAAAGGTTTAAATTTATTAGAGTTAGCTCAAATTCTAGAAATTTATTTTGGAAGGTTTGCCTCTTATTTTAATAAAAAAAGTTTTTAAAAAATTATGCTAAAAACATTTTAGCATTTTACTAAATGATTTACTATATTTATTCAACTTGAAATTGAGGTTTTGAATTGTATTTATAAGGTTTGAAATGAATTTGTAAATTTTATTTTTCATTCTTGAGGTCTACGATTTGAATCGAACATTTTGAACTAATTTTGCAAACATGATCACAAGATTAGGACAAGTATTCTTACCTTGTAATTTGAATCGAGATTTAACATTAGTCTCTTACGATTTTGATCACAAGGTTTTCAGGGTAGGATGAATGTTTGCTTATTTTGGCGATTCAAATTGAAATTTAAACTATTTTTTTCTATTTGAATTGATGCCTTCTAAACTTTGTTCTTGTAATTCTAATCACCATTTTGATCCCATCAATTTCTAAACTTATCGAAGTTTTGCAATTTTTTGTGAACAGAATCAAATTTTACTCTTTTTTTCTATAATTCAAATTGATGTATTCAAATCTAAATGTCATAATTCTAGTTAAATTCAACTTTTGAATTCACGATCATGATCACACGTTCAAATCTTGCACAAAACGGCTAATTTTTTTAGTGTGCACTTTCACTTATTATAAATACCTATTCCACACATTTTCTCAATATGAAAACCAAACTTTTCAAAGGAATCTGTTATCCATAGCCCTTATTGTTTTAATTTGAGAAAACTTTGTATTTTGATGACAACAAATAATTTTGGTTAAGTTGAATAGATTTATTTTCAGTGGTTCATTTATGAATGACCTTGGACTTCAGGTTAAAGATATATATTAGTCCTTACTTTGCATAATATGCAAAGGTTTAGAATTATCTCAAATTTGAAAGTTGTTTTTGGAAGGTTTGCCTTTTGTTTTTAAACAAAAACTTTTTGGAAAAAAATTTATACCAAAAAATTTCCATCATCTTACTAAATGATCTACTATATTTATTTAGCTTCAAGTTGAGTTTTTGAAGTGTTTTTATAAGGTACAAAATAGTTAAAATGGTTTGAGATGTGCTGTAAAATTTTAATTTTTCATCTCCAAGATTTACAATTTGAATCGATATTTTTTTAATTATTTTCATGATCACACTCGCAAAAATAGGGTAAACATTCATACCTTGTGATTTGAATCAAGGTTCAAATTAATTTTTGCACAATTCAAATTGACTCTTCGAAACCCTATTTCACAATTATAATTACAATTCTGATTACATGCACTCCTAGACTTATTGAAAATTTGTAACTTCAGGTGAGTAGATCAGATTTTGAACTACATTTTGGCAATTCAAATCAAAGCCTTCAAATTTGAATCTCATGATTCTACACAAATTTTAAATTTTGAACTAGTGGTCATAATCACATGTTCATTTTTACACATAACAACTAATTTTTAACTGTGTTTTCATTTGTTATAAATACTCATTTCATATATTTTCTCAGTGCAAAAACCTTACTCTTCAAAGGCAAACACTTTCAAATATATCTATTCTTCAATTCTTTACGTCATCTTTTACATTTAAGCTAAATATGAGTGAATCTAATCTTATTGTACTTCATCTTTATATCCTGGGCTATTGTGTTCTTGGCAAATTTCTCTTGTAATCAAAATCAAACACCGTTGGGTTTCCTAGGGTAGAAGAGTGATTGAGCTCTTTCTTTCTTAAATTTGAGTGAGGATCTCAAAAGGGTTGCAATTGCAGTTGAACAATTGTTGCATTTTAGCTTCTTCAAGTGTTAGTCCAAACTTGAAAGTTTTGATTATAATGGATTCGAGCTTGAAAGTGGATGTACACCTTGAAATCGATTTTTCAAGGAGGAATTTGAATCTTCTATTTTTACTCATTTACTTTCTGTATTATACTTTGCTTAAATTCAATATTATTCATTTTTTTGTTAGATTATTGATATTGTGTTGGTTGGAATTTTGTGTTATTTGTGGATAAGCATTTCTCATTTTCAAGAGAATTTACTATTTTTGCTATATTTTTAAGGGGATTGAAAAAAATTGTTTTAAACTTGTAAAATCCTAAAATCAATTCACCCTTCTTGGTGGAATCCTTAATTCTAATTGGTATTGGAGCTTGGCTCTTGGTATTAGGTGTAACTATCCCAAGAGGATCCTATGAATTCCAATGGTTTTAGTATTCTACCGAAGTGTTCTCCATTGAACAAACCTCTGAATTCAATGGTCAACACTACATTTATTGGAAACAAAAAATGAGAGATTTTATTGAAGCTATTGATATAGACATATTGGAAATAGTGGAAGGGTGGATACAATTTTTCAACCCAAATTGAAAACAATATAAACATTTTGAAATCAAGAAGTGAATGGAATAAGGATGATAAAAAGAAACATCTTCTTACTTCTAATGTCAAATAGATTGTATCTAATTCCTTTTAGTCAAGTGAGTATGGGAGAATATCAAATTGTCTTATTGCTAAGGATATGTGGGATGCTCTTGAAGTGGCTCACGTTGGAACCATCCAAGTGAAAGCTTCAAAGGTCTATACTCTAGTATTGTAATATGAACTATTTAAGATGAACGATGGTGAATTGATAAAGGACATGATTCAAAGATTTGCTACGATTGTTAACTATTTGAGTATTTTTTATATAAAATTTGAAAATGCTGACTTGGTGCATAAGGTCCTACGGTCTCTAACCATTGAATGACAGCTTAAAATCATTGTTATCAAGGAGTTTATAAAGATGGGTATGCCATTCCTTCAAGAGCTATTTAGGAAATTGGAGGAGCATGAAATGGAGCGAAAAAGGATTCTCCAAGAATGATGATGATAAAAGGAGAAAAAATAAGGCATTAAAAGTTGTTGCAATATTTGAAGAAGAAGAGGATGATGTGAAAAGCTTAGAGGACCTTAATAAAGATGATGATTTAGCTCTTCTAACTAAGAAATATCAAAGGCTTATGAAGGATTATGAGTTTAGTGGTTAAAGGAAAGGCTCCCTTCCTAGAAGGAATGATAACAAAGGAAAGTAATGTCTCCATTCCTACGTGCTTTTAATGCAAAAAGTTGGGCCATATCAAACTGGATTACCTTATCTATCATAAAAAGCTTTTGGAAAATGAAAGGAAGAAGAACAAGTAGCCCATCAAGAAAGCTTATCTTGCCACTTGAGGAGATGAGGATGATGATTCAGTTTGTGAGGATAAAAAGGATGAAAAGGCCTTGTTTTGCCTTATGGCCATGAAAGACACTGATGTAGAGGTAAATGACAACAAATCAATTCACTCTAATGATGATTTTGACGATTTATATAATGATTTTTATAATAACTTGCTTAAGGCAAAGAAAAATGTTAGTTTTTCTAAGAAGATCATTGCTTTTTTGGAAAGTAACATTGTGGATTTACAAAAAAAAATGATGATTTAAAGAAAGAAAATGAAATTCTTAAGTTGTCATCCCAAATGTGTGCTATTTGTGACTCTTAAAATTAAAATTGATAATTTAAACAAAACTTTGAAAAATTTTACAAATGGTAAGAAATCACTTGATACACTTATTGGAAGCCAAAGATGTGGTTTTAACAAAGAGGGTCTTGATTATGTACCAGGTGTGCTAAAATATTTTTACAAAAATCTCTTTATTAAAAAACCATGGTAAACTAACTACATAATGTGTCACTATTGTAGACAAAGAGGCTATAGCATTTATTCTTGTCTCCACAAGAGGACTAATTATATTCCAAGTATTGGTGAAAAGTTAGTTTGGGTTCTTGAAGCTTTTTAACCTTGGTGGACCAAGATTGCTTAGGTATCAGCTTGACAAGAATGATTTCTCTTTTGTAAGTGTGTGGGGGATCCCGAACTAACATGTGGTTTCTTGATAGTGGATGCTCCCGACACATGATTGGTAACAAGTCCAAATTTTTCTCACTTTCTCCTATTGATAGTGGACACGTTATATTTGGGGATAATACCAAAGGAAAGGTTATAGTTAAAGGAAGACATGTTACATTTAGGGATAATGCCAAAAAAAAGGCTATAAGTAAAGGAAAAGTAAGTAAAAATCCTAATTCTTGCATAGAAAATGTGTTGTTGGCAAAAGAACTCAAGCATAATTTGCTTAAGATTAGTCAATTTTGTGATAAGGAAAATAAAGTCACCTTTGACTCCATTTGTTGCATAATTGAGAATATAAATGATAAGCAAATTAAGCTAGTTGGCAAAAACTTTAATAATATTTATACAATTTATATTCATAATGAGCTAACTATAGATTCAAAATGCTTAGTTAGCTTGAATGATGATTCATGGATTTGGCATAAAAAACTTGCAGATGCTAATATGTATTTGATTGAACAATTGTCTAAAAATAATCTAGTTGTCAGCTTACCTAAGATTAAATTCATTAAAAATAAAATTTGTAATACTTGTCAAAAAAGAAAACAAGTTAAAATCTTCTTTTAAATCTAAAAATTGTGTTTTTACATCAATACCACTTTAACTACTTCACATGAACTTGATTGATTCTTCAAGAGTTAAAAGTCGTGGTGGAAATTACTACATGCTTGTGATTGCTGATGACTTTCTAAGATTAAAGTGGATGTTGTTTCTTACTCAAAAGAGTGATACCTTTCTATTGACCTACAAATCTGGTCAACTCAAGTCTAAAGCCCCCAAATTGCAAATTAAGAGTGCGAGGTAACAAGAAAGGAAAGAGAGGAAGAACAAGATGATACTAGAAGGTTTTTAATGTGGTTCGGCCTAAATTAATGCCTATGTCCATGATTGTTCATTTCTTTATATATTTTTGTTGGGTAACAATGTATGTTCTTTGTATATCTTTTTTTTTGTATCTTTTCTGTACAGTGATTTCAACCCTTATTTACAGTGATTGGGGCATTACAATTTGAATGCAATAAACCATGAATTGATTACACTTCATAATGGACAATATTTCAATTGGAAATGGATTTCCATAATTAATTTCCAATTGTCGTCCTCAATGACCTAATGGTTGGGAAAGCATGCTTCGAGATATGGGCTAAACTTCATCCTCAATGATCTGAAGTTATACATTAGGTTACTTTGTGTAGGTTTGCTTGGCCAAAAGCGGGCAACAAGGGCCGAAAATTTCAAAAAATTTTCTCCCTTTTGGCTGAGCAAACCTCCCATAGATCCACTAGTTTAAGGTCCCAAAACAACCTAGATCAAATCTAGAGTAGAAGAAGAGCTTACTAACCTTTAGTCCAACTCTTTCACAGCGGAAGACTTTGGATCT
>JANHAO010001205.1:0-34896 GCA_026873985.1 Saraca asoca
AGAAAGGGCTAGCAATTGAATGCAGAAAGACATACCAGAATCTCAGCATTAATCTTTCAAGTTGCAGCCCCTTGGACTGGTTACAAGATTAGCCTTCCATGGAGGCTGAAAAATACAGAAAAGAGGGAGAGCAAAATCTTGCTCTCTGCCTCATGAAAATACACAGCTAAAATACACTAAAACTAAGCTAAAAATTGAATGAAAAACTCTCCTAAAATGGTCTTGCTCGGGTAGAAGAAAGAAGGCAGCTACAAAGTAAGGAGTAGGTAATGATGGCTGACTGGTGTAGTCTGCTCTGTCATTGTGTGCTGGTGTGTTTTGCATACTGCATTTCCACTTTTTCTTCTCTCTTTTGTGTCTCCACCTGGCTAGTTGCAGGTTGGAGTAAAGGGTGGTGAAATAAGCTTGAGATCCATGTTAATTAGGGCCTTGAAAGTCCAATTCTGCAGAGCCCATTTTTGCAGCATCTCTGCCCGTGAATTGCAGCTCAGTTTTGACGCCCAATTTGATCATTTCAGCACGGGACGTCTTCATATGAATTGTGGCTTTACGTGTTAGCTTCCATTTGGACTTTATTTCACCTCATTTGGACCTCTATAGCTCAAGATATAATCTTCTGAATGCACAGAGGTCTATTGCTCGGGACAGGGCTAGGATAGTATTCTGATTCTGATTTCAACTCAAACTTTGAATGACCAATTGTGTGATTCAGCTTTTGCAGTCTTCATGAAAGTTGTAGATCTCTCTTTAGCTTTCCTGCAAGACAAGAATCACATCAATTGGATAAGTGTAACTCAAGATATGGTCAGATTACAAAAACTACTCAAAATGGCCAATTATGCAGAATTTTGCAATTTGATGCCAATTGACTCCACACTATAAAAACATCTTAACACAACTGGAACTAAACAATTTAAGACCTTAAAATGCTAAGTATGAGAACAAATAGATGTGTCAAATAGTGTTATCAATTATGTTATAGGTGAAAAATTGGTCTCACCCAGATAGGCCGAAAGCTCGGTAAAAACTAAATCTGAAGGACATTCAGCTCGCTAAGGGAAAGCGCACGAGGTCCGTACTCGCAAGTTTGATAAATTGTCCCAGCTCGTCAAGACCCAACTCACACAAAGATCAAGCTCATCCTCGCTGCTCAAAGAATAGCAGCGACCTCCACCAGGAATCTCAACTCATGAAGGACAAGCATCCCCTAAGGCCGAGAGCTCCGCAAGAAGGAGTTCCAGACAGGCCTACATCAAGCCTGCATTTTAGCTGACCAAAAGGGCCTACCCCGTAGAAAGAAGCCTACAACAACTAAATTGCAGGAATTCTTCTGTCATTTATATTTATTTCTTGATGTAACAGAATTATAACTTGTAATCATTACACGTAACCTCCCTTCCTCTATAAAAGAAGGAGGAAAATTCTTGTAAAGGAAGGAGATTAAAGGAGATTAGCCAATACTCTATAGAATTTTCTAAAGATCAATATAAAATTACCGTAAATGTAAGGTATGATGCCGTCCGAATTTAGTCGAACTACGTTAAGATATTGCATTCCATTGTTTCTCTTCCTCTCCATCTTCTTCTTCCTCTTCCCTTCTTCATATTTTACAGACCAAAAAACAGCACGGGATTCACGAACCATACTCATTAGCTAAAATTCGATAGAACTAGATTTCATCGTCAACAATATCATTAATATCATCATTCTTGCTAAGCTAAGAAGATTTATGAAAATAAATTTTGCAACATGATCTTAAGAAATGGCTTTAGTAGTTTATAAAAATCAGACCTACGGAATGTGCTACTTACACAATTTTAAACTTGTCTTTCAACCTCTAAATCAATTCCTTGAAACTATCAATTAATCAAAATATTGTACACTATACAACGAAGTAAAGTACTACTGTCAATGGTTGATTGATCTCGTGCTAACCTCCTTTTTTGACACATTTATAAATTCAAAAGACCAAAAACGTATTTATGAAAATTTGAATACTATTCGGAAGACCATCTCAATGTAAACTTTTCAAGTTCGTACATTTATCCAATAATCCAATTTTCTACAACATTAGCTCCTACTATCGCTGACCTAACACAGATATCTGTCATTGATTAAATGTACACCGTGCATCAACCACAACATGACAAAGAACAAAGCCACATTCTCTCTAACAAATCAAACAACATAAATAAAGGTGTACTCAACTATTCAAATTCACTTCTACTGGCAGTCTGATAAACTGCATCGCGATTTTGAGTATCTCCATCTGCTGTGCAACTATATATACACATAACAGTACAACTCTATCCCCAAATCCCTATTCTTTTTCACCACTATTATCTGCATCACCTCCCCACTGCTCTGATACCACCTTATTCCCACTCCATAGCCACGAAGCATAAGATGAAATTGCGGGCAGAGACCTTGTAATTCACCTTACAAAGATGTAAAAGGTTCCACACGCATTCTCCTACACAAATCTACAACCACCAAACAGGCTAGTTTAAAAGATATAATCATTCACACTGTTAACGAGAGTTAAAAAGCATGCCTTTTCACTAGCTTCTGCAAGAAGCTGAAGTTTCCTGACCTAGCTCATCTTGAGGTAATAATGCTCCCGAGCCTCGCATCTGGCTGTACACAATATCAAAAATAGGAACAATAATAATTAGGTTAAACAAATTATTAATGCCAAAAAAAAAATAAAAATAAAACAGACGGGAAGGTCTTGTCTCTGGGCCTCTATACACAAAACAAGTGAGGTTCTTAAGCACAGTTACTGGAAAGATAGCACGTATAGTGGTGCAGGACCTGCGACCACATATTCAGCAGTCAGAAATTGTCTATGAAAATCACCGGCCATGGAACGTATAACGAGTAACTTTAAAGGACATAACCAAACAGGAAAAGAATAGCAACAGACCACATTCTGGGAAGATATGGCATGTTAACAAGCTATAATGAATAGAGAAAGAATGAAATCAGGAAAAAAAAAATGATCCTCTAATTGATTCTGAAAAGCCATTAACATTAAAATTGTAATTAACTGTTGTTACAGCAGAAGGGCTCAAAAAAAAAAAATCAAATAGAATATCATATTTATAGAGGAGGAGTTTGGTTTCAAAACCTTCAACTCTTCAGCAATGTTATTTTGAAATACTCAATTTCCATCAAAACACCCACTCTTCAAAAGAGAATCTGGATCTGCCAAACAAATATTATCCTGCAGAGATCCATGGCTCCCACTATATCCCAGACTGTTAGTGTTCTCATTGCTATCCATAACTGTTTTTTAATCCATAAATTCTCACATGAAGAAACTTACCTCACAATTGAGGTTGTGTGCTGGCAATGGATACATAGTCTGCATTTGCAGCCCTTGTCGTCTTATTACAAGCTTTGACTAGTCCAATAGCAAAAGCACCCTCTTCAGAGTTCAGCAAGCTTTTGGTAGATGCAGTATCTGAACCTTCTAACCAACTGAAATCCAGATCCTGAACCATGTGCCCATCAACTCCATTCTGAAATGGATCACCAACTCATTATCATAAAACTTCACATGAAGCAAACAATTTACAGAGAGCAAGTTTCTCCACTGGTTCAGAATGCTTACCTCATTCTGAACTTCTGGGCTTCTAGATTTCTGCTTCACGAGTGTAGAATCAACACCTTTTTCAACAGTAAGAACCTTGGTACCTAAAGTACCCATTCCACCTCCTAGGTGACCATCACACAACTTAATTTCAGAATTGCTATCTTTATCCTTGGTTGTTGAACTGTCTAACTGAACCACTTCAATATCAACACTCATCTGAGATGCACCACCAGAGCTAGTACAACTGTCAACTGAAACAGACTCAAAGCTCTGTGGGCTAATTGAGGCCCGCTTCTCTGGTTTGCCTGCCTTCACATCCACCATTTCAGAGTCATTTTTCCTCTTGATGCATCTTTCAGCACTCTCAGATTGGACCTTTGTGTAACCCTTTCCTGTTTTTTCTGCCGGGTTTAGATGCCTTGATATTCGAGTCCTTCTACAACCATCAGGGAAAACAAATGCAGGTAGCTGCTTTCTACGGACATGAGAAACACATTTCCATCCCTGGTTTCCAATACATAAACATGTTTATCTCCTGCCTGAATTCATCAACCGTTCCACGTATATCAAATTGCTGCCCCTCTTGACTTCTCAACCCTTCTTTTCGTTGCAAGCCCATGAAGAAAGCACAATGTGGACAGGGCTTCAATGTGTCCACATACTCACGTGGAAAAGGATGACTCTGCAACATACCATTCGTGTCGAATTCAATCTGCTCAGCAACAAATGGATTGTGTCATAAAATGCTAGAATGCTCTGTGATTAGGTCTTATCAATGAATAAAAAACAGTCATGGACTAATCAAGTCAAGGGCTTTCTTATAGCAGACTATCAAATGAATCTACCTTAAGGGTGAGCAGTCTCAATCGAGATTCTATCCAGCCCTTCCAAGCTAAAAAATCATCAGCATCTGCTGCAGTTATGTCCACTTGCAGATAGTTTTTGTATGCCTCAAAAAAGTGATAAGGCTCAAAAAGAGCACTCCAATGTGCTTTGTTGAGCTCAATTTCCTAAATGCAGATGAAAACAGCAAAAGCATCAATAAAACTAAGGGGCTCAGCAAACTAATAACACTACATATTGATAAAATTATAAAAGCTCCTCTTGCCTCACAGATCTTGTTACCAAGGCGGAACTGATCCATCATAACACAAAGAGTGCTTGCTGAGACATTGTAGCTGGAATTCATGCAAGGATATGCAGGAGTAATTATTGGCATATTATGAAATTTGTCACGGGGATTTCTACGAGGATCCCATACAGAGAAACCGAGCTCATTTTCTTCTATAGAACATAGCATTACAGGGTTTGGCCACCGCCATTGTGTATATACCCTGAAGAATCGAGATACCAACATACTAGGAATAGCATTGGGATAAAACTGGCAAACTCGAGCAACTAAAAGTGCCCAATTTACACCACCAAGGAATCCAATAACCTAAACATATTGAAAGAGAAAAAAAAATTGAAAACACCAATAAGAACAGTAGATCTTAGTGTTACATAGGAATAAACAACTTTGAAGGTAATAGATCTTACATTTGAATAGATACCTCGCCTCTTAGCCCAGAACTTTAAACATCTCAGCGTGACTCGAAAATGCTAACATTGTCAATGGTTGAAAAGACTATAAATTTTATAAGCTTAAGGACCATAAAATCAAATGATATATATACATGAAAAGAAAAGTAAAAACATATATATTAACCTCCACATTTGGAACAAGCCTAAGAATTTGATCTGCCACCCGGCAGCCATTGAGACTTCGAACAGTTGGTTCATCAATGTTGTACAGCACAGACCCCTGTGAGATATCCAGGTCCTGTTGTAGGCATGTAACAAGTATCAAAATAATACTAAATGAAGAAACAAGATGATATGGTAGGCATGCCTAGGTTGATTTCCAAAAAAAAAATACAGGGAGCTCAAAAGTTATATAACAACTAAGTCAGACCTTAGGGCCTTCCAATGCTTAAGGCAAGAGGGGTGCAACTTTGGCTGAAATTATCACTTAAGAAAGAAGACATACTACCAAATAAGGACCTGCAACTTACTTCCGGAACAACCAACAAAGATGTGCTTGCATAAAGCAAATCTATTGATATTCCATGAAACTTGAATTTCATGACTGGCACATGAGCATCCGAAATTGGTTGAAGTTCAGTCACTTCATTTCAGCCAGGATGTTACACAAAATGATAAAGAAGTCTTTCTGCAAAAGAGGCATATTGGCTAAAAGTATAACAAAAAACTCCACATTAACTAAAATGAGTGAAAGCAACCAGCTGCTGTATGTCACCTCTCGATTCACATAAGAAGGACCAACACACAAAGTGTCTATGTCAGCTCCAGGTCCATGTACCTGTATATCAACAGTAAACTAAATTGGTGCAATATACACAAATACTTATAACACAACCATTTCTAATTATTCAAATTCCAAGTGATGGAAAATCTTGTAATTTACATTGCAGGAGACAAACACTTCATTCTCTCAAATAAACATATTAAATAACTTCCTATATACAACCCTCTCAATGTGACAACAGTCACATTCCATATGCATAGAAAGATAACAATAAGAGAGTCAAACTTATCCCCATGGGGATCCTGCCTAACCACTAAAATAAGAGAGATAAGAGAAGGGGACTCAAATTCAACCTTACATCTCAACTATTTTACAAATTTCACATTTTCCGCTTCTCCCCGTCCTCAAAAAAATCAAAATAGCACTTCTTCAATAAGATAAACTTCAGCACCAGTTGAGGAATTAACAGAGTAATAATGATGAAGAGCAAGAAGCATAAATGAATCCACCAATTTACCAACAAAAGACTATACCATTTGATCCCTTTATTGATAAAAATTAAAATTTTTATAAAAAAGATGAATTATGGAGGGTTTTACTGTTAATATATTGAGTAATCATCAGCATTGACAAAAAAAAAGTCAGATCTCGCCTACTTGAGAGGTTATAAGTTATAACTAAAGATTCTAAAAGCTGTTAAGTATTAGAGAGGGGAACGGCCATTCTCAGTTATTCCAAAACCACTAGCAATACCCTTCCCCAATGCTCCCACAGATATAGTTTTATCCTTCAAAGTTCAAACCACCTCAACTTTCTGATTTAATTTCCCTTTCAGAGTCATTAATTCATTAGAACAGTCTGCTATAATTTGCTTCCCACATTTCAGGCACATTACTATGATGAATCAAATCAACCAACATTGGTTTCTACCTTGAACTAATGTCCACCAAACTCCACACAATTTATGAAATTTTCAATTGTCCCATGCATCCGATTTTTCCTCTATAGAGTCCATACAATGAGATATTAAAAGTTTACACTATAGCATACTCACCCCTAGTCTATAAGAACCAAAAGTGAAAATGATAGCATTTGCATCCTCCACCATCTGATCTGTGTATCCTCGTTGGCGAGTCAACTGCTTCACCCAGTTTTTTACTATCTACCTATCCATGATAACCTTGTCAATATATAAACTTAATAGTGAAATCTCAATTTACAATTAAAAGGGAGTGCTGTCGCTGTGCCAAATAAAAGCAGCATTGACCCAAAAAAAAAAAAAGTAAGATTACTGTAAAAGCATCAAACTAGCAAGGCTCTAGACATCATCTTAAGCATAGAGCAATAAAATACAAACACTATAATTCTCTTCTACAGCTTCAGAACAGGCAGGTATGTATTTCTCATAAGTGTATAAATCACCTGATTAAGGCGACCAAGCACCTCTTCTCTCTTTGCAACTTCTCCTTTGCTCTCAAAAAGCCCGGAATGAACCAAAAACTGACATCACACAAACCAGTAATCTGTAATTGATAAAAATAAATAAATAAGCGATCAGCCATCAAATGATGGTCACGGGGAACATTACTCTCTCCAATTCCATGTTGCGATGAAAATCAGCCTCAGTGGGACCGGCAAGAGAGATCGGCTTCCTGATCCCATACTTCTTTGCCCGTGGAGGTGTTGAATCGCCAGTCGGACTCTTTGAACCCACCATCTCAGAGTCCACAAAAGGAGCAAGACGGGAATTCAATCTAGAATCGAACAAGCCTAGCACCCAATCTTACTTTTTAATTCAAAATTTTGGTCTCGGTAGGAAATCATAGAGAAAATTTTTTTAAGAAAAAAAAAACTTCCTTTGAGAATTTCGTGAAATTTATAGGTTTGCGGAGGGATTCAGCTGAGAAAGGGAATACAGAAATGTCTATGCGTTGCCAAATGAACGGTTGACTGAGATTGGAGCTGGTCAAACGAGAAATGAGAAAAAGCGAAGGAGGAGTAAAAAAAGTATGGACTGTAATTGAAATGCAAGGAGAGAGAAAAGATGGAGAAGAGGAAAAACAGGGGGCGGAGGAATTGGAGTCTCCGTGGTTTAAGGGACCGTCTGGAGGAAGAAGAAATGTCTGATACTTTAACTGATCAAAGAGAAACGCACTGGGCGCCTAACAAGTTATCGGAGCTGTCTTCCTCGTTACTTGCCTTTTTTCTGTTCATACAATTATACAAATGAACGAGCCTACTGAAATATTCCACCTTTTGAGCCCATTCATGTACTGAGGGTGCGTTTGGGAAAGTTTATCTACATCTTATGTTTGAGCTTATCTTATAATATAAGCACTCTAGATGAAAAATTTAAGTGTTTATTTAAACTTATGAAAATAACTTATGACCATTCAATAAGTCCATTTGAATTTATTTTAATAAGTTTTATGGAGAAATTTATCAAAAAGAGCTTATTAAAACTTATAAACATAAGTGCTTAATTAAGCTGTTTTCCCAAACGGGTCCTAATTTTAGTCTGATTTGGCCTCCATGTAATTTTGAGTTCTCCTATTTTCTCCTACTTTTAAGTTTTTTTTTTTTACGCGGTGTCATGGATTTCTTTTTAACTCATTATTTATGTACATAAAAATGTATAACAAATTCATTGTAAAAAAAAAATAAATTTTACGATAGAAGTTATCCAAAGTTAGGGATGTCACGTGCCTTTTAACTACATACAAGAGTTATAATAATACTTAAGGTCACTTAATTTCTTAAAATAATTGATAAAAAATTGTGAATTTAATATATAAATAGTTGAAAACAATAAATTTTGATAATTGAAGAAATATATATACACACACATTGTCTATCACATATTTAGACATTATTATTACTATATTAGACAAATATTAATACGATAAACCACAATGATGTGAGTCACCTAATGTTTTTTCCCATTTAAATACAAATCAATTGCATTCAATTACATTTATCTCATTTGATTTTATGAAAATTAATATAATAATTAGAACAATATATATTAATTTATTAGATTCATTCGCTCCCTTAGGTTAAATGCATAGTTTTTAAAATCATGAAAAGGGCACCAAGTCAATACTTCAATCATTCATTTTTTGATTGAAACAGTAGTTCAATCACTAATTTATTGATTGAACTAGTCTTGAACTCAAAATCATAAATTATATATATACACTAATATTATATATTTATAATTTATAATAATTTAGTGATAAATTTTTATTAAAATTATGACCGATTAAACTATGTAAACGGACATAAAAATTATATATGAATAATATAAAAGATTAGATAGATGAATAGTTATTTGTGTTTATTGATTGATCCATAATAATAATAATAATAATTAATCACGCTTCCTAACTCTAAATTGATTGCAATTACACATACAGATGATGTTCATAAAAGTCACTCCTCTTTTCAAACTCACAGTAGAAATTGAGGATGAAAACCGCAAGCAAATGGGAAGTATGCAATAACTTAGGATTTTAGGAATAGAGACCTTGTTAAATAAAATACAATCCAAAATCTGAGCCATCACAGAAAAAATACCCAATAAATTATTTGGATCTAAGTGTCACAAGAAAGCTCAAACTTTACCATCACTCATGAGCAACTATACTTTAATATTCCTAATAGTTTTTGAATTATTAGGTCCATAATTGAAAAAGAATTCTAACATTTGGTTCATGTTGGAAAAAAAAAAGTGATATAATGCAAGTTAATGACATAAATAGAAAACTAATAAAACACAAGTGCTACACAATAATTTATAATAGAAATAATTAAAAAATAACACAAATTTAATTGATATGAAATTGGGAAGATATTACACCTTAATTACTGTGAAATTATAATTTTTTAAAATAATGGAACAAACCAGTCTAATTTACAGGTTTTGATCGGTTCATATCAGTTCTAGCTTATTTGCATCGATTCTAGCCAATTCACCCCCGATTCACATGCATTTCTAATCCAAGGCCTTTAACTGGACCAATCTACCACTTTATTGGTCTGATCAATCAGTCTAATCTAATTTTTAAAACTATGTTCAAATGACCAATTTCTTTTATATTTAAATTATTTTGGTTTCTTGTGTTTATTTATTTAATAATGGAACATTATATTCATCTATTACATATGTAAGTTTTTTTAATTTAGTTCCCATTTAGTTTTTATTTTGATTTTGATTTTTGACATATTCAATTTCATTCAATCAAATTTTCTTATTCATCTACCTCACACAATGTTAACTAAACCAACAATGTGGAAGTTGAAAGTATGGCTTGTTGCCTTCTAATGCTTGTGGAAGACTAAATATGACTTACACAAGTAAGTGGCCATAAAGATTAAATAATATTGTCTTAAATGATAAAACATAAAATTAAAGTGGATATCCCATGTCCATTGCTTTTGAATTAAAGTCATATGTTAGGTTTTAAGTATAAAAGGTGTCAGGTAAGCATTAAAGGATGTCATATCAAATTTTTTACATTTTCATGCTATCAATTTTGTTAATAAGGTTAGAGGTAGATGGACAAAAATACTTGACGTAATTAAATTGAATATGCTAAAGATTAAATTGGGAAAAAATTAAATAATAATCAAATTGAAAAAGCATACATTAGTAAGAGGCTAATAGAACATTTTCATCTATTTTATATTTAAATTTTATTTTTAAAATTATGATCATTTAGGACATCAACATTTACAACATAAACTTATTTTTATTTATTTTATATATAATTTATTAAAATTTGTTAGTCTATTTATTATTATTAATTATTATTTTGTCTACATATTGAAAAAAATCCCCTTTTCTTAAGAAAAAGAGAGTGTGATTTTAGAAGAGAAATAAATATTAAAAAAATTATATTAAAATGGTGGGTCCAAAAAAAAAGTGCTATGAATCTTAGAATAAAAACTATGTCTTTATCTAATGATAAAAAAAAATAAGAAAATGAAAAGGAGAAAATCAAAATCCACCTATCTCTAAAAATGAAAAAAAAAAAAAGAAGAGAAAGAAAAAGAAAGGATCAAAATTAACTTACAAGGAGGGAAAATAGGGGGGATGGGATGCATGGGACATGACTTATTTTCATGGATTGGTAGTTCAGTAGTCAGGACGTGCAATGCTTAAACACTCACCACCTGAAGAATAAGCCAAGCAACAAGTTAATACACCACCCAAACTCTCACCACCCAAAGTATATGCCAACCAACAAGTTAAAACACCACCCAAGTTTTGGAAACAACAGGCCATACACATAATTATAACACAATCAGGGTAAATATAAGTAATTAAGCATAGTATATAGGCAACCAACACATTTGTAGGGGAGGCACCAAATAACACACTCTGACCCCTAGACAAGTGCCACAATTCCCCACCAATGGTTACCAAACATTCTTCCTAACGAGCATTCTGAGCCAAAGACTTAATGGCAATACTAGATATAACTTTATATGTGTTAACGGTGGATTTCGGTTCTGCCTAAATTCAGTCAACTAGAGAAGTTCTTGTAGACTCAAGCTACACTCCAGTTGAGCAAGTATCAAACAAGAGCAAAAAATTGAAGGGAAAAAGGGGAAAGCCAAATGAGAACAAGAAGATTTTTAATATGGTTTGGCCAAAATCAGGCAGTACTGGTCCCTATGTCCACGATAATGTAATTGCTTCAGAGAAATTTCTACAGAGTTTCAATATAACTATCTCAGCCTCTCCTTTTACAGTGATCCTCCTTTTTCTATTTATAAAAGATGAGAGGTTACAATTGTAATTTTACATATTATAAATAAGTTACATCAAGCATTAAATGTATAAGATAATATAAACTCCTGTAAATCGGCTTCTGCAGGTTATTTTCTGTGGGTGGGCCCTCTTTGTCTGCTAGGCCAGATAGTTGACACAAGCTGGTTTGGTATTCCATCTCGTTGAGCTTTCATCCATGCAATGCGCTGCTCTCGCAAGTTGTTTCTAGCTTGGGGTAGCTACTGGTCTTCGTAGAACAATAACAAGCTCGTGAAGTGAGCTCGCGCAGAGCGGATCGCTAGCTATATGAGCTAGATTTCTCTTATCTACACCTTATCCCCGCTTAGGACTTCATCAGCTCATTTTTTTCATGTACTAAAATATATCTATAACATAAGCCCTCAACTCTCGGTTTGCTTTACAGAGTTAAACAGTCTCACTGGGAAAAGACCATTTTAAGATTATCATGCAGTCAAAGTCTTCGGTCAACCTGTCGTTTCATCGATTTCAAGCTATACCTCATGCTATATGTGTCTCATTACCACAAATGAGTCTACCTCATTTTCTTCCAAGGTAATTAATGAAAGTGATTGGGAGCTATTTTTTGGACTTTTCAGTGAGAGCAAACTGCTCTTATTTAAGATGGAGGAAGTTTTCCTTCCTTCTTCAGAGATCCAATGGCAACCTCCGATAAGCCCCCTATTCTTCTGATGGTTTGTTCTTCTAGTGAGGTGTGTATGGTCTGCCGTATAGGAAGCCTTTTTGGGCAATCTTTCTTCAAGGATTTAGGAAGATCTTGTATAAATCTTGGAATATTTCCTCATGGTGATGTTGTGGGGTTACTCCTTTTTGGCCATGTCCACCAGCCTCTTTTGAATTTTTAGTGCTAGACGGAGAGCTAGAAAGGATTTCTGAACCAAGGAGGGCGGCAAGGGAAAGAGTTGAAGAGCAAGAATACTCGCCAGCCCTTCCACTGATTGAGGCTCTCTGAACTAGAACGTATAGTTGCGGTGTGCTTGACTTGTATTTTGACCCTTTCTGATGTAAATTCACCTCATTGAGGCTTTTTAATAAATGACTATTTTTTTCGTGTTTCTTGTATACTTTTGTTTGAATATTCTGCACATCACCGATAATATAAATCCTAACTGATCATTATAATAAAATGAGATATTTAAGTAACTAACCGATCACACTTCTTTGACGTACAATGAATCTGGGCAACATGAAGGTTGTGCCTAATATAAATCGCATGCGAGCTATGAATTTTAAGTCATATGAGAGCTGTGAGTATTTAGTCGTATGAGAGCTGCGAACATTTAGTCATATGAGAGCTGCGAGCAATTGGTCACATACATGTGGTGCCTGAGAAAGTTAGTCACATGTATGATTAATAAGAGGCCACATGCACATGGGTATATAATGCCTAAGAAAGTTGGTCATATGCACAAATTAGGGGTTGTATACATACAGTGCCTAAGAAAGTTAGTCGTATGCGCGAGGTTACATGCAAGTAGTGCCTAAGAAAGTTGGTCATGTGTATGCTGAGTATGAGATCATGTGCATGTGATACCTAAGAAAGTTGGTCACATGCATGACGAAATTGCATACATGCAGTGCCTGGGAAAGTTGATTGCATGTGTGATAAAGCTATATGCACATGGTACTTAAGAAAATTAGTCATATGCACAAGCTAGGGATCGCATACATATGGTGCCTAAAAAAATTGGTCGTATGCACGAGGTTGCACACACGTGGTGCCTAAGAAAATTGGTCACGTGCATAATGAGGTCGCCTGCACATGGTGCCTTAGAAAGTTGGTCATGTGTGGGATGAAATATTATGCATATGGTGCCTAAGAAAGTTAGTCATATGTATGAGTAAAATGCATGCATGCGGTGCTTGAGAAAGTTGGTCACATGCATGATGAAATCGTATGCACATGGTACCTAAGAAAGTTAGTCATACGCATAACGAAGTAGTGTGCATATGGTGCCTAAGAAAGTTGGTCATATGCATGCTAGATCATATTAGAACGGTGCCAGGAAGTAGGTCATTTTAATATGATAATGTTAAGTTAGTTTTGCTAATGCGATGCCGTAAAATAGGTTGCATTAGTACAATACTGATTTAAACCAAAATTTCAAGGATACAATCATAAGCTAAGGTGAGAGCGTTTGCTTCCTTGGGAGCTTAATTTTGAATTTCGTTCTACTGAAGAATTCACTTAAGCTATCATATAGAACTGCCCAGATTATTTCTACATGCTTCATTATAGAGTCAAAATATAGTTCTTATTACAAATGTTTGCCCTTGCTTGGGATCTTGCTGGGACTGAGGAAGTTGGTGCCCTGTAGGTCATACCACGTATTCTTTCAAATGGTCTCTCTTAATGAGGTCTTCGATCCCATCTCTGAGGGTCTGACAGTCTGAACTATTATGCCCAACCTCGTTATGATAGGCATAAAATTTTTTCGTATTTCTGCTTGCATAAGGAGTCCTTAAAGGGAAAGGAGTCTCGAAGTCTTCTTTACCTTTTTCTGTTGTAAATATCCTATCTGGAGTATCTGATAGGATGCTATAATGATCATGGCAACCTGGAAGCTAAGGTCGCTCGACTCTCACTTTCTTTGGAAGCTGGCTATTGGGATTAGTCTTTCGACTTTCATTATTTCTCTTTTTACTCTGCTTAAAGCCACTCACTTTATCTCTCTAGTTCTCTAAACTAAAGTCTTCTCCTATCTGATTTGCTTTGTAGCTTGATCATAGAATTTACGTAGGTCTGCCACTGGGGACTTGTATATACTTTTGTATAATTTGCCATCCTTGCGAAGCCCTGTTGAGATTGTTGTTAGGATGGCTTCATCGATTAGGCTTTCCATATTGTCAATTTCACGTCTGAACTAAGCAATGTAATCTTTCAACGACTCGTGCTTATGCTAAAAGATTGTAGCAAGATGGCAAGGGGCACAAGCTGCCTTTTCAATGCCTTGTACTGATTAAGGAACTTCTCCTCACACTTTTCCTAATGGGAGATTCTTGAACCAAGCCTAAGGCATATCTCCCAGTGTGGCTTGGAAGACATGATATTTGATTAGGGGATTACTTGCTTGGAGGTCCATCTGGATGTTGAACATGTCTAGATGACTACACGGATCGCTATCCCATTATACAGTAGAATCGAGCATCTCAATTTCCTTAGATAAAGGGGATTGTCCCTCGAAGTGTCCCCGATTATTTCGGTCTTGAGGGTGCTCTTCCAATTGCTTCACCCTCTAAAGCAACTCCTCTACCAACAGAGTCAATGTTCCTGAGCACTGGTTGGAAGCCTAGTGACTTTTCCTACCTTGCTGCTCACGCGAGCAATAACCTGACATATGTTCTTAGTTGGCTCTGTTCGAGCTTTCAGCTTGCTATTGCTAGTGATCATTTTTAGGTGCAAGGACTTTAACATGTCTTTGCACACCCTGAGCTTGCGCTTGTGCCAACACCTTAAATGCTTCAGCCATTTCTTTCACTATATCTTCTAATACTTCTTAGTGTTGGCGCCATGCTTGTATTTTATCACTCCAAGGCACAGTAATGGAAAGTTGGTGACAGATGGAGAAAGGCAACCTATTGGCAGTTTTGGTAATAGAAGAACTTGCTGTATGACCCTCAAGCTAGTTATTGACAACCTGAGACTTCCTGACGTCTTTTCCCCTAGCCATTATGTCTGAACAAAGGATGAACCTGAACATAGAGAATTAACCAAAATGCATATGAGTCCTTACAAATGATGCCAAAATATTGACTATGGATTTTAATTCTACCTAAATCCAGCTAACTAGAGAAGTTCTTTTAGGCTCAAGCTGCACTCTGGTTGAGCAAGTATCAAATAAGAGCAAAAAATTTAAGGGAAAAAGGGGAAAACTAGATGAGAACAAGAAGATTTTTAACATGGTTTGGCCGAAAGCAGGCAGTACTGGTCCTTACGTCCACGTAATGTAATTGCTTCAGAGAAATTTCTATAAAGTTTTAGTATAACTATCCCTGCCTCTCCTTTTATAGTGATCCTCCTCTTCCTATTTATAAAAGATGAGATGTTACAATTGTAATTTTATATGTTGTAAATAAGTTACATCAAGCATTAAATGTTTAAGATAATATAAACTCCTACAAATCGGCTTCTGCAGGTTACTTTCTATGGGTGGGCCTTCTCTGTCTGCTGGGCCAGATAGCTAACATGAGTTGGTTTGGTGTTCCATCTCATTGAGCTTTCATCTAGGTAATGCGCTGCATCTTGCAAGCCATTTCTGGCTCGAGGTCACTGTTCGTCTTCACGAAACAATAATAAGCTCGTGTGAAGTGAGCTCGTGCAAAGCGAGTCGCTAGCTATACAAATTGGACTTCTCTTATTTAGACCTTATCCCCACTTAGGACTTCATTAGCCCGTTTTCTCATGTATTAAAATATGCCTATAACATTATGAATTGACATGATGCCTTTTCTCATAGCTTAGAGAGAATTTTCTACACCATTTTATATTGACACAAAGTTAACAATCCAAGGATTACAACTATGTGCTTATCTACTCGCACTAGACAAGTTATTTTAGGCAAAATTACATAAATATCCCAAAAACAGGAGAAAAATGAAAAAAATAGTACACAAGTTAGTTTACTCTAAAATTTACACCACGAGACCTCCATATCATGTTTGATTTTTCCACTAAGTTTTATATTAAACTGAGTACATTTGCTTGTTGAACTTATTCACAAGGTAGACCTGTGACATTCTCTCCTATTTGAAAAATGTCAATGACCTCATTGATGACCTAATATGACATAACTTTTAACAGAATCCTCAATCTGCTTCTCTCAAGCTCCTCATCAACTTCTTTTAGCTTGTCATGAAAGCTTTGCCAATGAGAATCTTCAACACCTTAACTTGACATAGCCCCTTGAAAGTCTTCAACCTGTTTCACTTGATCTCCTTTCTCAGTGTTCATTTATTTGTCATTCTAAGCCTGTCTTTGACTAAGAAAAGTTTCTCCCTCTGTAGCATCTCAAACATATCTTGAACTCAAACATGACACTTGTCTCTACCATGGCTGATAGGGTTGAACAAAAAGTAATCTGTCACTTTTATTTTAGCTACACACACCCATACTCTCGAAAGTCATTGCCACAAGCTCCTCTTGTGACTAAACAATGGCATTCTCATAGTAACATGAGCATTAAAGGTTATTACTGCAAGTCGATCCTTGCAACTAAGTGAATTGCATGCAAAATCACAAAATATTTGTTGAATAGCTACTACCTCAACACCATTCAGATATATACATATGCCCATTGGCATCACAATGGGTTCCTCCTAAAGGATTTGCCTATACAAAACATCCCACTTGATGTGGCACCCCACTAGTGAAAGCCATACTCTCTAGCATGACCAAACAAAAAGGAATTTCCTTTACTATCATACTGGACAGGACCCCGCTGACCCGCACAGCTTATTATGGTAGACCTTTAATGGAACCTACCTTTCCATATTATTTTATTACTACTCGAGGGGCTCTAAGAGCCGTATTGCCCCTATCTTGGCGTAAGGCTCACCCTTATTATAAGAGTCATTAGTACCACCCTTGTTGCTTCTTGCCTCTTTTCTCAAAGTTTTGCTCGCAAAGCATATAGGGTAGACTTTTGTAGGCATTTTGCTACCTTGAGAGACCCACGACATAAGAAACAAGACAGGGTCTTTAACTTTTTATTATTGTTATAGACTCGAGATGAAGCTAAACTTTGATATTGAAAAGATGAATCTATTGCCCCTCCCCTACTCTTGGACTTGCTACCCTGATTATCCACCATTTCCACTAGCAGAATGCAAGGCACCATCTTGCGACTTCATGCTAGAAAGGAACCCAATGTCATAGTTAGACAAGCACTTTATTGTAGTCACTACTTCTGTGAAGTTTTGGATTCTCTTCTTTTGGAGTTCCATGGTAGCTTCCAATGAGAGACTGTTAACAAAGTAGAAAAGCTTATCTTTCTTAGTCATGTCATGGATATCCAACATAATAGTTGTGAACTTTTTCACATAGTCTTAGACTGAGCCTGCTTATCTCAGCTTTCTTTGCTTGCACCTCGCTAAGTAGTCAACATTCTCTGGATAAAAGTGCACTTTAAGTTCTTGTTTTAGCTCTTCCCAAGTACTACTGTAGCACCTTCCTTCCTGAATCTCATAGTATTTGGTCTTTTACCAAGCCTTGGCACAATCTATGAGGAACATGGTGGCCTTGTTCAACTTAAACTCCTCCAAATCTTTGCCAAAATCTTAGAAGTATTAATCCATATCAAATATGAAATTCTCAAGCTTTTAGGCATTCCTTTCTCCTGTATGTGGCCTATGTTCAAGGACTTTGGAGTTCCCTCTTCACTCTGAGGCACCACCCTCTTGCTAGTCGCCTATCTCAATCTAATGAGTCACTATAACATCCTTCACCTTGTTGGTAAGATCCTTAATAATGTCCCCTAGCTCTTTTTAGGTGTTCTCAATAGCAACAACCTACTTATTGACTTGTGGAGTGCCACTACTCCCTAAGCCTTCAATCCCATTGCTTTTTCAAGAGTCTTGATCTGACACTTAAGTCCCAATCTTAGGTCCTTCAAAAAAGTTCAAGGATCTCATTGGATTGCAAGTTTCTCACAGTATCACTTACTTTTTTAAGATTCCTAAGTGTAGCCTCAATAGCTTCAAAGTATTCAGAATTAGTAATCCCCATCGGCACTATTGGTGTATCATAAGAACAGTAGCAGAAATGAGAGCCTATCTTAACCACGCTCTAATACCAAATGTCACAACTAACAATTTAATAGTCGAGACTTGTGGTGCTTAAACATTCACCACCTAAGGAATAAGCCAAGCAATTGGTTAATACACCACCCAAGCTTTGGAAATAACAGACCAAACATATAATCATAGCATAATCGAGGCAACCATAAGCAAGTAAGCATAACATCTAGGCAACCAACACACATAGAAAGGCAATAATGATGTAACTCAGGCAATGTGGATAAATGTGGCCAAAAATGATAAAATAAGGGACAACATAAATTAAAAAAGGGTAACTTCTTTCATTCATAATATGCCTCTTTACATAGTTTGGAGTATGTAGAGGAGGCATCAAGTAACACACTTTAACTCCTAGACTAGTGCCATAATTTCACACTAAGGGTCATTGGGCATTTCCCTTAAAGAGCATTGTGAGTCAAAGGTCTAATGGTAAAACTAGATATACTTTTTATGAATTGACAGAAGGCCTTTTCTCATAGCTTGGAAAGGATTTTATGCATCATCTTATATTAACACAAAGTTAAAAATCTAAGGATCACAGCCATGTGTTTATCTACTCACACTAGACAAATTATCTTGGGCAAACTTACATAAATACCCCCCCAAAAAGGAGAAAAATGGAAAAATAATACATATGTTAGTGTGCTCTCAAATTTACGCCACAGGACCTCTATATCATGCTTGATTTTTTTCACAAAGTTTCGTGTCAAACCAAACACATTTGTCTATTGAACTTGTTTATAAAAGCGACTTATGACACTTATATATGTCTTTGGTATACCACCGATGCAAAAGGCCACATAGGTATTTGTTAATTGAAATATTAGAAAACATTATAAAAGATCTTATGACTAGAAGTTAACTCATACTACTTTTAGCACAATAAAGTGAATCATCATAACTGTTGGTAAGGAAATTAAGAGAGTGAATAATTATAAATTTAAAATTTATTTGTTTAGTTGTTTGCTATTTATTAAATACTAAGCCATTAATTTCTTAACTAACGATTATAATGATCCATTTTATCCTTTAAAGTACTTCTTGCACTTTAGAAGAACTACATCTAAAATTAATAATTATGTTATTTTCATATTTATCTTCTATTTTTACTCACAAAGAAATTAAACTTCATTGTGACTCTCACACCCTCTATTAAAAGATGTAGCATTCCCACATCTACTCTTAAAAATGGAAATATATTTATTTTAAAATCAAATAAACTATTACTTTTCATAGCATGACAAGCTTTTTATTTAAAAGTCAATTTAAACTCAAAATTTGACTTTTCATATATAAAAGGTACTTATTTTTTACATTGTTGATGTTTAGATGTGAGTTCGGGTTTATATATTAATAATAATAAATTCTGGTAATTATAACAATAATTTTCATGTGATCAGAACTTTAAATATAATTAATTAGCTAGATATATATGAGATGGCTTGCATTAATGGAAACTAAAACTTTCTCTAAGACCCGTAATGTTAATGTGGAAATTATTTCAAGATGCCTTGCGAACTTCTAACTGCTTATGCAAACATTATATCAATGTGTCTAAGTGTCATAAATTAAGGCTTGTGACCAAATTCAACAAATAAATGTGTTCAAATTTAGATGAAACTTGGCTCAAAAATTAAGCATGAAAAGAAGATCATGTGATACAAATTTGAGAGAAAATGCATGTGAAATTTTTTTCCTATTCTTCCCCATTTTGAGGACATTTATATAATTTTGATTAAGAGTAAATAAGCATGTGGTTGTGATTTTTGGATTTTCATCTTCTCATTGATGTAGTATGACCTATTAGAACCCTTTTGAGCTAAAAGACAAGCCCTTATGTCAACTCAAAAAAAAAGTATATCTATTTGTGTTATTAGAGCGTTAGCTTAAAATGCTCTTTAGGGTGAGTGCTCAGTGACCCGAGTAGGCATCAAGACAATAGTCTAGAGGTACGAGTTTGTAGTTTGGTGCCTCCCCTACACATTTAGTAGTCTTGTAACAAGGCTTTATATGAATGAAAAAAGTATCCCCTCTTTAATTAAAAAATTATCCCATAAATTTATCGACTTTTAGCTGCATTCATCCGTATATGTTCAAAATTGCATGAACACATCATTGTTACTTATATGAGTGAATTAGTTAGTTATGTGCTATATTTTTGCTACTTATAGTGGCCTCGATATGTATAAATTGTAAGTGTTGCCCTTTTTTTTTAAACTAAGATGGTGTATCATCGGTTAGTTAGCTTATTCTTAGGTATTAAGTGAGTAAGTGCAGAGTGAAAAGACTAAGCACTGCACGTTTAGACAATCAAGTTGTCAAACCAGATAGTCTAGTATCAGAGCATGGTTGAGATAATAATTTTCTATTTTTTGTTGCACTCTTTCAATACACCATTATGTCAAAGAAAATAATGTTTGTAAAACACTTTGACGTAATTGACATTACACTTGGAAATATCTAAGGAGCTATTGAAGCCATAAGAAAATTGCAAAGTGAAAAGATCCTTGAACTCTTTTAAAAAGCCAAAGATTGGGAATCTCTCAAGTACTAAGTCTCGAATCTCAAAGCTAGCACAAGAGTCAAAGGGGTGATGATTAGTGATGCTCTACAAGTCAGTGAGTGGCTTGTTGGTATTGAGAGTACTCAGAAGGATTTGGAGGATGCTATGAAAGACCTTACCAATAAGGTGAAGAATATTGTAGCAACTTTTTGTACTGAGATAAGTGACATAATAACCTCAGTGAAGGTACTAATGATGGTCATTAGGAATGGCTCACAAGAGGGTGGTACCTTAGAGTGAATAAAAGAGGTAAAAATCTCTAGATCAAGGCCATATGCAGGGGAGAGAGATGCATAGAAGCTTAAGAATTTTGTGTTTGATATGAACCAATATTTCAAAGTAGCTAGTATTATTTTTTAGGAAGCTCAGCTAAATAGAGCTACCATGTTCCTCATAAACAATGCTAAGGTCAAGTAGAGCACTAAGTATCAAGAAATTCGGGAGGGAAGGTGTAACACCAATACTTAGAAAGAGCTCAAGTAGGAACAAAAAGTGTACTTTTATCCTAAGAATGTTAACTATGTGGCCTGGTGGAAGCTGAGAGCAATAAGACAAACAGGATCAATTCAGGACTATGTGACGAAGTTAAACCATCATGTTAGATATAAAGGACATGACTAAAAAGGATAAACTATTTTGTTTCATTGATGGTCTATCATAAGAAGTAGCCAAAAAACTCTAATGAAAAAGAGTTCAAAGCCTCACAGAAAGTGGCAACCACAATCCAACACTTGGTTGACTATGACATTAACTTTCCTAGCTTGAAGTCCCATAGAGGGGGCTTGTATACCATTAGTGATGACCAGTTAGGCAAGGATGGCAAATCCAAAAGTAAAGAAAGAGGCAGTAGAGTGTCGTCCCACTTGCTAGTTTTAACATCATCTCAAACATCCAATAGCAACGGAAAATCCAAGACCATAGCCTATTTCTTATGCAATGGTCCACATAAAGTGTTAGAGTGTTAACAAAAGGCTATCCTGAATGCCTTACATGAAAAGAGGTGTAATGAGGTGACAAGAGTGGCAATGAAGGTTTTGATGGAGATAATATGTCTTGCACTAAGATTGGTGCAATTCGATTCCTAGAGCCCCAGAAGTAGTAAGACAACAACATAGTGTGATAGATCTCATCCTTATTAAGGGTTTATTCACGTAAGGAGCTATACAGGTACGAGAGTACCAATTCACATAGTAGTAGCGAAGGTAGTGGATGAGGCACATTTAGAGAGATCTATGAAGTAGGCAATACCTTTTAAGGAAAAGTCTATAAAGTAGCCAAAGGGCATAGTGTGTGTTTAAGGAGCAACTACCTAACATATATATTTTTTATTTTATTGTGATATTCTTATACGCAAAAACATTCACTTAGTCACGAGAATTAACTTTCACCAATGACTTAAGTTCACATTGTTTTGAGAGTTTAGGTGTTTAGTCACAAGAGAAGCTTATGGCAATGACCTTGGAGAAAATAGACATGGGCAAGCTAGAACAAGAGTGATGGATTACTCTTTGTTCAACCTAATCAGCCATGGTAGATGGACACCATTAATATGTCATGTTTGGGTGATCATGAAAACATTTGCTGGGCATCAATTTCATACTTGAAAAGTAGTGATGCTTAAGTAGCAGAGTATGTAGCGAGCTATAATGGATTGTCAAAACCATGTAAGTAGGCTTATAAGCAAGAAATGGGACTTGCAAGTAAGTCATGCCTATTAGCAAAGTATGTGACTTACACTAACACAAGACATGAGACTTGCATTCCTAACATTGATGGAATGGGATAGTGGATATCGTGCATATTGGTAGTTGGCACATTTAAAATGCCTAGCTTATGCTCAGCTAGAAAGATAATCATCTCAAGAGTTGTAGGGGCAACTTACTTTTCATTGTCAATAACAAGTCAAGGAGACAAGCAGAAAAAAGCCTAAAAAGAGATAAAGAAGATCATATCAAAGATTTTCAAGGAGTAGTGTCAAACTAAAATGTTAAAGATAAAAGATTGGTGAAGTATAAAGAAACAAGCAAAAAAGAGGTTAGGGGAAGAGCTTGGAAAAAGCAGATTGAAGATTCTTTCAAAGTTGTATCAGATTGAGTCATCAATGAGGATATTGACATTTTTCAAGTGGGGGAGAATGTCACAAACTAAGACTTGTGACCAAATTTAACAAGTAAACATGCTCGAATTTGGACAAAACTTGGCCCAAAAATTAAACATGAAGAAAAGATCATATGACATAAATTTGAGATAAAATACACATGTAAATTATTTTTCCCTATTTTAAGGTCATATATGTAATTTTGACCAAGATAATTTGTCCAATATGAGTACATAAGCATATGGTTGTGATCTCTAGGTGCTCATCATTGTGTTGATGTATTATGGCATATTAGAATCTTTCTGGGCCAAGAGAAAAACCTCATGTTAACTCAGAAAAAGTATGTCTATTTACAACATTAGGGCTTTGGCTTATAATGCTCTTTAAAGGGAATGTCTAATGAGCTAAGTGGGCATCAAGGCACTGGTTTAAGGGTACAAGTGTGTGGCAGGGTGCCTCTCCTACTCACTTAAGAGATTATAATAAAGCTTTATATGAATGAAAAAAGTAGCCCCTCTTCAAATGAAATATTATCCTATAAATTTATCCACTTTCAATCATATTCATCTGTATATGTTCAAAATTGCATGAACATATCATTGTTACTTATATAAGTGAATTGGTTGCTTATATGCTATGTGTTTTCTACTTATGATTGCCTTGATATAATATAAATTGTGGGTGTTACTCATTATTTTTGAAATTAAGATGGTGTATAATCAATTGGTTGACTTATTTTTAGATACTAAGTGAGTAAATGTTAAGTGAAGAGACTAAGTACTACACATTTCAACAATTGAGCTATCGGACCATGACACTGAGCAATGTGTGTTCTACCACCTAGAGTGTGAAACTCTTTCACATTTATTTTTGCAATGCCCTTTTTTACAGGTAGTGTGGTTAGGGGGATGTTTCTACTTTAGACTAATGTCTCCTCAGCTTGTGATTTTATTCACTGCTTTACTAAATTGCTCATGAAACCTTATTCTAATTCTGATCTAGAAGTTTACATGGTTATTGTGCTTTAGGCCATTTGGCAGCACAAGAATGAGGTTAACTTTAGATGAATAGGTCCTAATCTATAAACTATGACCTCTTTCATTCAGAATTATAGTGTATCAGTTGGCAAACCTTTTTCCATGCAGTTGACTCAGACACTGCCATAACCATATATCCAAAATTCTTATAATTCTACTAGGCATGTGGCTGGTATCCATTGTCATGAAGTTAGTCCTTTCTCCTTGTTTGGTCTTTGTTGGTTTCTATTAGGAACTCAAGCCATAAATTAGAGCATTGGCTATTATTTTGGATGGTAGAGAGATTTTATTTTCAAGGATATTGACTATTATTTTGGATGGTATAGACATTTTATTTTCTATGGTATATATGCCTTGCCAATTTATTACTATCACTTAGGATCTTTTATAGGTCATCCATTTTATTCTTCAATGGATTCGAGTTCACTCTACTCCACCCTGTTTAGAGCTTCCAATCCTAAAAACATGTGGGAATTCCATTTAGTCCAAGTCCATTAATGGCAGGGTGCATGTGCTACACCAAGAAATCCTTAATCTTATAAACTCCTTGCATTCGTTCATTTTTTATGCCTTGGATGTTGGAAAATTGGCATAAGATGATATAGAAAACACATATCAAATTTCTTGAAATGGTTATATTGGATACATATGCTTTGCTTCTCTTAGCTTGGCTACTCCAAACTCTAAATATAATAAGGTATATATAGTTACCTAAATGACTTTTCACCAATAGCTACATGAATCTTACCATACATAAATCATTTATATATAGATTCATGTACTTTTACATTCAAAGTATATACTCATATACAATAAACCTAAATGATACAAATTAAAAGACATATGAACATAGATATATAGAAATTATAAAATTACTATTTTTAACACTCCCTCTTAATTTTGGAATTTCTTCAATCTAAGACTTTGTCTAAAATCTTCAGACTTAAGGGATTTTTCAAAAAAATTTGCATTATACTTTATATCAGATAATACAAACATCTTCTCACAATTAGCCTTTTGATTTTGTTTGTGATTTTTGCAACTCTTCTTTCATAGTGCCTCTTGACATCTTACTTAAAATTTTCCTCGATCATTTTCTTCTCGTCCTTTATACTCCATTCATTTTTACAACCAACTTTATCAAAGTTAATAGCAACATTACATTTGGCATAAACTTTTTTCCATGGGCTTTGTGCCTTTGCCTTGAAATTCAATATTTTTAGTTGAATTTCTATCTTCATTAGCCAATCTTGTTCTTGATTATCATTTCCTTCATTTTGACTCACTTTAGAGGCTACAACATTTTGCATAGGTGTATGTTTCCAATTAGTTGGAAAATTCCTATCTTTCATCTTGACAGACATAATTTCACAATTAGAGGGATCATATATGGTGCATGACATATTTTTAAAAAGCAAGGCATAATTTTTTTTTTCTAAGATTTGAGTTACACTCAATAGATTTTGACAAATTTCAGGCATGTATAGAACATCATGAATGAACTTTGTACCTGAAGAAGTTTTAATTGACATGAGTCCTTTTCCTTTAACATTAATGTACTCTCCATTGCCTAGTTTTACTCTAGACTTGAAAGACTTATCTAGATACTTAAAAATGATAGCATTATGTGTCATATGATTACTACAACCATTATTAACCATCCAAACATTTGATTTTAAATTTTCAACATTACATGTTGTAGCAACTAATGTCTCCATTTGTTCTACATCAATTTTTGCATGACATTTTTAAAAAGCAAAGCATAATGCTTTTCAAGCATTTGAGCTACACTCAATAGATTTTGATTGATTTTATGTACATACAGAACATCATGAATGAACTTTGAAGGTTGGTGGTTGAATTGGGCAACCTAGCCATTGTTGATGCCGAAAAGATGATGGATTTGAAAGCACAATGCTAAGAATTAGGTGTTGAATTACTAGATGGGAAGGAGACAATTTAGGCCCTCACTGTTCGCTACAATGCAGAGTTAATGGTAATGAAACAAGCAATAGCCAGTAAATTCATGGGAGGTGATGGTGCCTCAGACAAGGCAAGAATTTCATATCCTAAAGCCTTCACAAGTAATCATAATGCTAAGGATTTAGGAAATTTTTAGTGGGATATGGAGTAGTATTTTAAGGCTGCCTAGATTTCGCAAGGGGACAAAGTGAACATCACTATTATGTACCTAACTAGTGATGCAAAACTGTGGTGGATGACTCATATGGAGGATGAGTCCAGAGAGAATATTCAGATATAAAAAAGCTTGAAAAAAGATTTAAGGGAACAATTTCTTCCTTATAATACATCTTAGCTTGCAAGAGACACACTGAAGTGTTTAAGGCATAATGGTACAGTGAGGGATTATGTGAAAGAATTCAATTTACTTATGTTGGATACTCAAAACATGTAGAAAAGGATAAGCTAATCAATTTTATGTTGGGATTGTAATTATAGGCACAAATAGAACTGCAAAAACAAAAGGTCAGAGATCTCCTATTACCATCACTACTATGGATAAATTAGTGGATTTTTAGATGGGAAAACCTAGTGGGAATGAGAAGGGAAAATCAAAGGGCCAGGATAAAGGTAAGAGTAAAGTAAGGAACAAGGATAAGTAGAAAATGAAATAAGAAAGTGAGAAAGTGCAGTTTAGTGCAGATGCAAAGTATTAAGGGAAGAAAGACCCTTGAACTAATGGGTGTTTCATTTGTAATGGCCCTCACAAGGCTCATGAATGTGCCAAATGTGAAAAGCTCTCTGCCATAGTCACTAATAGTGGTCTAAACAACCTTGAATCACATGGGCCATCCAGAGTTAATCCATTGCAATTGATCAATACTTTGCATGCAATCAATGAGACATTCAATAACAAATATTTAATGTATTTTGATGCTTATGTCAATAACCATTATGTGGCTTTAATGCTTCACACCTGGGCTAGGCATAATTTTATGGTTAAACATATAGTGAAGTCCCTTTGACTAAATTTGGAAAAAAAATTTAACAAGATCAAAGTAGTGAATTTAGAGGCCCAACCAATTATGGGAATGGCAAAAGATGTGGCTATAAAACTGGGAAATTGGGAAGTCCAGATTGATTGATGGTAGCACCTTTTAGTAATTTCAATATTATACTTGGTATTGACTTTATGTTGTATGCCAAGGTTATAGTGCTACAACATCTGGGAGGGATGTTAATCATGGATGAAAACAACCCTTTCGTGGTTTCTATCAGTAGGAGATCTATGTAAAAAGGGAAGGTTGCATGCAAGGCTAAGATAGTGTCAGCATTTCAATTTAGGCAGAGCCTAAAAAAGGGAGAATGTGCCTATGTGGCAGCTATTTTTAAATTAAAGCCTAATAAAAACATAGAAGTCCCTAATGTAGTAGCCAAAGTGCTTAGGGAGTTTCATGATGTAATGCCCCCCAAACTTTTCAAAACTTTGCCCCCAAAACGTGCTATGGATCAAAAGATTAAATTGGAATCGGGGTGCTAGACCCCCAGTAAGAGCACTATACAAAATGTTTCTATTAGAGTTGTAGGAACTGAGGAAGCAATTAACTAAATTATTGGATGTAGGGTACATTCAGCTTTTAAAGGCTCCATATGGTGCACCAGTATTATTCCAGAAGAAGCAAGATAGCAGCCTCCGAATGTGTATTGATTATTGGACCATAAACAAAGTGACAATAAAAAATAAATACATTGTCCCTTTGGTGGATGATCTATTCGATAAATTGTGTAAAGCCACCTACTTCACTAAACTGGATTTGAGATCAGGCTATTGGTAGGTTCAGATTGCAAAGGGAGATGAGCTGAAAACAATACATGCAACTCGATATAAATCACTTGAGTTTCTAGTAATGCCATTTGGACTCACAAATGCCCTTGCCACTTTTTGTAACTTTATGAATGATGTCTTCCATAATTCCATTAATGACTTTATGGTCATCTATTTAGATGATATTGTGGTGTACAATGAATTTTTAAAGGATCATGTCTCCTATCTAAAATAAGATCTACCCAGATTGAGGCAGCACCAACTCTATATAAAAATGGGAAAATGTGAGCTTGCTTAGTAGGAAATAATGTTTTTGGGTCACCAAGTATCTAAAGGAGAGGTTTAAATGGATTAAAGAAAAGCCCAGGTAATGTTGGATTGGCTAACACCTTCCAAGGTTTTTGAATTATATTCCTTTCTTAGTTTGGTTAACTATTACAGAAAATTTGTGCAGGGTTATTCCAAGAAAATGGGACCCCTCACTAATTTTCTTAAAAAGGATAAGAAATGGCAGTGGTTAAAAAAATGCTAATATGCTTTTAAGAAACTGAAAATTGTTCTAGCTAGTGAACTTATACTAGGGTTACTTGACATCAAGTTGCCTTTCAAAGTGCATACAGATGCCTCTGACAAAGCAAATGGAGGAGTACTGGTTCAGGAAAATCATCTTGTGGTTCATGAGAGTAGAAAATAGAATAAGGTAGAATAAAAATATTCAGCTCATGAGAAAGAGATGTTGGCGGTAATACATTGCTTGCAAACCTAGAGAGTGTACTTGCTGAGAACTAAGTTTGTGGTAAAAACTAATAATATTGTAAACACCTTCATTGTTACTTAGAAGAAGTTGTCTCTAAGGTAGGCTAGATGGCAAAGGTTCCTATTAGAATATGATTTTCTATGGCAACACAAGCCTAGTTGACATAACTAGGTTATAGATGTTTTGAATAGAGAGGAAGTGAAGGAAATTGTGGCTGCACTTAATGGTTTCCAAACTGATTTCATTGACCGAATCAGAGAAGCAGCCAACAATGACCAAATGTATCAGAAATTTGTGAAGGATGTACAAGATGGGGTTGTTCATAGGTATTGGCTAGAAGATGAGTTACTTCATGTAAAGGGAAACAAGTTGTTCGTCCTTAAGGTTAGTGGCCTCCAATGAGAATTATTAAAGGAAACTTATGACACATAATGGGATAGACACCTAATTTAAGAAAGAATGTTTTCCCTTGTACCTTATTTTTATTTCTGGCTAAACATGGAGGATGAGATAGAAGTCTATGTGAAAACTTGTGGGGTATGTCAATTAGACAAACCAGAGAGACAAAAGGAATGGAGTTACTACAACTATTGCAGATTACAAAAAAAAACCATGGGTATCAGTTTCTAGGGATTTTATTTCTAGTTTCCCCAAAGTTAATGGCTTGATTTCTATTTTAATGGTGGTTAACAGGTTCTCAAAGTATGTAGTCTTCATTGCTACCCCACATTGATACACAATAGCGCAAGCTATTAAACTTTTCTTCAAAAATATGGTAAAACACTTTGGGTTGCCAAAGGATATAATCAATGATAGGGACACTAGATTCACTAGCAGATTCTGGACTATAGTGTTTAGCTTGTTAGGTTCTAAGTTGAAATTCTCTATAGCAAACTATCCACAAATTGATGGGCAGACTAAGAAAGTAGATGCTTTGATAGAAGAATATTTGAGACATTATGCTATTACAACTCAAAAAAAATTAGGTAAAGTTGCTAGATGCCGCTCAGTTCTCTTACAACTTGCAAAAATCCTCATCCATAGGATTCAGCCCATTTGAGTTAGCCAATAGACATCAACCTCTCACTCTTTATGAAGTTAATAGACAAAGGACAAGAGGTAATTGTCTTGCTGCATACAGATTCACAAGAAATAAGCAAAAATTGCTTGAAGAAGTCCATATAGTTTAAATAAAGATGCTAAGAAAATGAAAAAGTATGCAAATAAGGGTAAAAGACCTTTAGAGTTCAAAGTGGGGGATAAAGTACTACTAAAACTCACCCCACAAATTTGAAAAAAGATGAACAGCAATACAGTTCACTGGGGTTTGATTCCAAGATATGATAGAGCCTTTAAGATAATGAAGAAGGTTAGAGTGGTTGCCTACAAATTGAGTTTGCTAGATAGATTGAAAATTCATCCAACCTTCCATATGAGCTTTTTAAAACCTTTCCATATGGATAAAGTCAAACCCTCAAAAGTAGAATTGTAAGGGCTCTTCTTTCAATCTAGAAATAGTTTGACAAGGATGTAGAGAAAATCCTTGATCATTGGGTTGGAGGGCACAATAAGAAGAATAGAAGAACTTTTTACTTTATGAAATGGAAGGCATTGCCAAAAGTCAAAGCTAGTTGGGAAAAGAGCATAACTTTGTGGCAATTTTTAACTCAAGACCCTATCAATGAGTACATTAGCTTTCTCAAGTAGGGATGGTATGTCAAATCTTAGTATTGTAGCAAAATAGGCAGTGCAATTAACCTTTGGATGTGCTAAACTTTGTGGGAACTTGGAATGAGAAAGATATGTCAAGTAGTGCAAGATAGAGGTGGTTGGCAAGCTAGAATAGGGCTTGCCAAGGCCAAGACACTAAACGATGGGCTGGGATTGAGCCAAACATTGCTAGCTGGTTAGCTAAAGTGGCACTAAGGCTTTGCTGGTGTGTTGGAATGGGTAATTAGCATGCAGGGCACACCTAGTGGCACCAAGAGTCCAATGCATGTGCAATGGCGCATAGCCAAAAGGGAATTAAGGCCAGACAAGCTTGTGGATTACTACCACATGATTACATGGGCATTGCAAGGGGGCTGGCCAAGTGAAATAGAAAACACGTGAGGCAATTTCCTTCAATTACTAGTAACTTACCAAGCAGTTGGGGTTGTCAACTACATCTATCCATGTGGTAGACATGCATGTAAAATTTCCCCAAGTCCCTCTTGTATATATGCCCTTGTAGGCCATCATTAACAGTATGAAATCATATTGTATTATGTTATTTCGTTGTATTGCCATGTTTACTCCAGACTTGAAAGGCTTATATAGATTCTTAAAAATGGCAGCATCATGTGTCATATGATTACTACAATCATCCAAACAATTGATTTTAAATTTTTGACATTACATATTGTAGCAAATAATGTCTCCACTCATTCTACATCAATTTCTACTACTTAAGCTTGTTAAGTCTACTGGTCATATTTTTCTTTGCAAACTTTTTCAATGCATCCTAACTAGCTGTAGGCTCTACAATTCACATTTGGCCTCCACTAGCAAAAGTTTGCAAAGTGATTTCTTTGTTTGTAATAAGGACAAGGTGGTGCCTCTTCTGCCGTCTTCAAATTCATTCTCACCATATTACTTCTTCCTACCATAGTTATTGGTCTTTTCAAATTCCTCCATTCTTATTGCTCTTTTATGCTTTTGAGCTTGAAGAGCATTTACAAGCTCTGCCAATGTCAACTTGGTGAGATCCTTTGAGTCTTCCAAGGAAGAAATTTTTGCTTCAAATCTCTTGGGGAACACTAACCAAAACCTTCTCCAGTAATCTTTTTTCAACTAACTCTCACCAAGCATTCTAATATGATTAACTTTCATGAGTTTGTCGGTGTTGACGGTGGATTTTAGTTCTATCAAAATCTAACTAACCAGAGAGGTTCTTCTGGGACCCAAACTACTTTCTGGTTGATGATGCAGAGAATGAGGGGGATCGAGGGGAAGGGTAGTGAATACATAGTATTTTTAACATGGTTCGACCAAAATTAGGTGGCATCAATCCCTACGTCCATGGTAGCTTTTTATTAGTCTGGGGAGAATTTAACAAAGTTTCGGTATAGAGATTCAGCCTACCTTGCAATGATCTCCCTCCTCTTATTTACAGAGGATGGGAAGGTTACAATAGTAATTATACAATTTGTATTTCTGTGACATCAAAATTAATGTATAAGACAGCCTAGACTGCTATAAAATGTCATCTACAGACTGGTAGCTAACTCCTGAAGCTTACTTTCTATAGGTGGGCCCGTTGTACTGCTTCTTATAGACTGTCCCACACAAAGTTTGAGAAAATCATTGCCTCATCATTTAGTTGAGTGAGGTGTAATGTTCGTGAGCTGGGACCTTCGATTATTACTGGCATTTAGTTAATGAGGATGATCCTCGCAAGTCTGCCTTTGGTAGTGCAAGCTCACGTGTAGCGAGCTGCCGGTTATACAAGCTAGGTCTTGTTCCTTAGTGAGCTAGAACTTCTCTTTTTGGACTTGGTCTATTATCGGACCTTTGCCAGCCCATTTTGTAAAATCAAAAAATGCATATAACTTAGGCCCTCTAACTCATAGCTTACTTTGTGGGCTGAGAGTTAAATAGTTTCACTGACAAAGGGCCTTCTTTATAGATTACTGTGTAGTCAGAGTCTTCAATCAACTTGTCATTTCATCTTATTCAGGCCAAAACTCATGCTATATGTGTCTCACCATCATGGATGGATCTATCTTATTTTCTTCTAGGGCCTTTAATGAGAGTGGTTGGGAGCTCTTCTAGACTCTTTGGTGAGACCAGGCCGATTTATATAAAGCATGGGAAGTCTTTCTTCTTTCAGCCATTGAGTAAACTGATGGGTGCCTCAAATAAGCCCCCCATGTTTTTGGTAGTTTAGTTTTTGATGAAGCATCTTGAGGTATGTATAGTCTGTTGCATAAGATTACGAGGTGTGAATGACCTACTGCATGTGACTCCCATGAATAGCTTCTCTTGGTAACTGTTGGGAGGTCTTGTGTGGGCCTTGGATTATTTCCTCCCCATGATGTTGTGAGGCTTCATCTTTCTGGCAATGCCTGCAAACTTCTCAGTCCCAGTGGAAAGGATGAGTTAGGAAAGGAGCCACTAGCTATGGAGGAATGCTGAGGAGCCCGTATGCTGGCCAGTCCTCCTACTGGTGCTAGCTAGAGTTCATCTCCAAAGAGCCAGTCTTCTTTCTAGAATGTAATAGCTATAGGTTTCTTTTGTTGTGACTTGTGTTATGAATCTTCTTAGTGTAAATTTTTCTCATTGAATAAGGCTTTTAACGAATGAAATTTTCCTTCATGACTCGTGTATGTTGTACTGTGTTTAAATATTCCATACATCACAAATAATAACATGAATTTTTACAAATCACAGTAAAATTAGATACTTGAATAACCAATTGACAATGCTTCTCAGTAAGCAATGAACTGGGCATCGAGGTGCCTTGGTAATCAGTTTGAATAGGTCATATAAAAGCTACGCCTAGTAAGAAATCGCATACGACCTGCGGTCATTTGGTCATAGGAGAGCTATGAATTATTAGGTCACAAACACATGGTACCTGAACAAGTTGGCCATATGAGTGAGGTGGCATGCATACAATGCCTGAGAAAGTTAGTCGTATGCATGATCAGTAAAAGGCTGCGTACACATAGTGCCTAAGAAAGTTGGTCATATGCACGATCTAAAGGTTACATGCATACGGTGCCTAAGAAAGTTAGTCATATGTATGATGAGATCGCATGCATATAGTGCCTAAGAAAGTTAGTCATGTGCATAGCGAGGTAGCATACATATGGTGCCTGAGAAAGTTAGTTATATGCACGTGTAGTAAGAGGCTGCGTACACTTGGTGCCTAAGAAAGTTGGTCATATGCCCGAGCTGAAGATCACACGCATATGGTGCCTAAGAAAATTGGTCATATACATGACAAGGTAGCATGCATATGGTGCCTAAGAAAGTTGGTCATATGCATGAGTAGTAAAAGGTTACATACACATAGTGCCTAAGAAAGTTGGTTATGTGCACGAGCTAAAGATCACATGCATATAGTGCCTAAGATAGTTGGTCGTATGCATGATGAGGTAGTATGCATATAGTGCCTAAGAAAGTTGGTCATATACATGGGTAGTAAAAGGCTAAATACACATAGTGTCTAAGAAAGTTGGTCATGTGCACAAGCTGAAGATCGCATGCATACGATAACTAAGAAAGTTAGTCATATGCATGATGAGGTAGCATGCATATGGTGCCTGAGAAAGTTAGTCATATGCACAAGTAGTAAAAGGCTACGTACACATGGTACCTAACAAAATTGGTTATGTGCACAAGCTGAAGATCACATGCATATGATGCCTAAGAAAGTTAGTCATATACATGACGAGGTAGCATGCATATGATGCCTGAGAAAGTTAGTCATATGCATGGGTAGTAAAAGGCTGCATACACATGGTGCCTAAGAAAGTTACTCATATGCACGAGCTAAAGATCTTATACATATGATGCCTAAGAAAGTTGGTCGTATGCATGATGAGGTAGCGTGCATATGGTGTCATGCATATGGTTCTTGAGAAAGTTGGTCATATGCATGAGTAGTAAGAGGCTATGTACACATGGTGCCTAAAAAAGTTAGTCATGTGCACGAGCTAAAGATCGCATGCATACGGTGCTTAAGAAAGTTGGTCGTATGCATGACGAGGTAATGTTCAAATAGTACCTGAGAAAATT
Source organism: Saraca asoca (assembly GCA_026873985.1). Taxonomy (NCBI): domain Eukaryota; kingdom Viridiplantae; phylum Streptophyta; class Magnoliopsida; order Fabales; family Fabaceae; genus Saraca; species Saraca asoca. The sequence continues at coordinate 34,543 of JANHAO010001205.1, forward strand.
AGTCATATGCATGGGTAGTAAGAAGCTGCGTACATGCAGTGCCTAAGAAGGTTAGTCATGTGCATGAACTGAAGATCACATGCATATGGTGTTAGTCTAATAGGTGCCCTAGGATCAATGTGATTGAGCTCTATTGCATCTATGACTATACATTCTATGGATTTGGATAATAAAGGTTAATTATTCATCTTATATTGCTTTCATTGTGCATTGCATGTTAAAGATGAAGCCCATGGTGAGATGTTAATTCATTCAATCAATCCTATAACGGGTTATGGGATTGTGAGGGTGATTGTTAATGATATAAACTTCTGCACCAAAATGACACTAGTCGAGATCTAATAACTAGGCATT
>JANHAO010001206.1:0-34621 GCA_026873985.1 Saraca asoca
ATGTTTCTTCTTTTATTTTAATTAATAAATTATATTTAAAATAATAATACTACTAATAATAATTTAATATTAGAATAATAATCTCATCTAAAGTTAATACTAATCGCATGAATTTTAAATTCTACTAAAGTTGCATGAATTTTTTTAAAAAAAAATTCAATATTTTATATCAAAGGAACAATTTATAAGTTTTTAAAAATAAATTATTTAAAGAATTTTTTTAATGTTATTGCAACATTTCTTCTTCTATTTTAACCAATAAATTATATTTAAAATAATGATAATGTTAATAATAATAATTAATTTCAATTAATTAATAATGTGAAATTAATATTTAAAACGTAACGGGTTATAAAACCCGCCTGGGACCGCCTGGTAAATGTTGACCTGGGACTGGGACTGAGACTGGTACTATAGTAACCCGACCTGGTCCCGACCTAGTAAAAAGGTAGCCCGACTTGGGACTGGCCCGACATACAGTTTTTACCCGTTGGGTTAACCTGGTAAAACCTGTTAGCCCGTTTTGACAGGTCTACTGCTGGGCTTCATTTTCTTGTCCAATTGCTGCTTTCTGCCCTCTCTTCTCTTTGTACTTGTGTTGGCTGTGATTGCCCCTTGATGGAATTTGCCACTGCTGTGTGCATTGTTGCTGTCGGCCCACTTTTTTATGTTTTTTGAAAATATTTTTGTCTGAAATTTTCTCTTTTACTTTTTTGTTTCATATTTGACACTCCCTCTCAATCCCCCTATTTGGAAGGAAGGAAAAAAAGTAGATAAAAGAAAATGAAAAGAAAAATAAATGACAGGAAAGAAAATAAGAAGAAAAGAATTTACAATTTTATTATTTGATTGAATAAAAAATAAGAGAAAAGAAAATAATTATCCTGAAGTAAAGTGATTCACAAATTAATACATGAATTAATTCTTGAAGAACTATTTTAAAAAATTATTTTCACTAAAGGTTAGTAATTTTTATGAATCAATTAGGTAATCGATTCATGACTTCTTTACATGATAGCTTGAATCAATTCACACATCGATTCAATCAAGAAGTCCTTGATGATACTATCTGTGAATCGATTAATAAGTTAGTAACCATTTATGAATTGATTCATTAATCAATTCATAGTCTGAAGGTTAGTGTTATTAGTAGAAATTGCCACTACACAGTGGGCTGACAAAAGCCCAGGGAAAGTCAAACTCAACTAGGGATAAGTTCACCAGATGGCTCTGCAGAAGCCCTTAGCTCACTAAAGACCCATGCTCGCTGGTCAAACTAGCTCATAGTCGTGAGCCAGTTGCATCCTAGCAAGCTTGTCCTCAGCAAACAAGGTCAAGCTTGCTAGGATGCAGCTTCATTCAGCCAGAAGCCCGCTGGAGTTAAGCATAAAGCTAACAAACAACTTGTATCACCATTCTACAGATGCGGCCATTGGGTTCCACTTGCAGAAAACAGCCTACAAAAGCCAATCTCTAGTATCCTAAGCAGTCTTGTATATTTAATATTTGATGTAACAGATGTACAGTTAATTTAATTCTATTTGTACCCCTCCATGCTTCTATAAATGGGGGGTCAGAGTCATTGTAAAAAGAAGAGGTCGAAAGAACACTAGTAGAAACTCTGTCGGAAGCCATAGCAAAGCAAAACTCTATAAACATTCTTTTATATTAATAAAAAATACTTCTGTGGACGTAAGGTCTGGTGCTATCTAGATTTAGCCAAACCACATTAAATCCCCATGTGTATTTCTCCCTTCTCCCTCTTCCTCCTGCCATCCAGCATCTTTCCATAGTCTCAATGACCGGAGAGCAGCTTAGGTCCCAATGACCAGAGAGTAGCTTGGGTCCCCAAAGAATCCCCTCCGTTGGTCGAATTTGGGTCTGACCAAAATCCACCATCAACATTTTGGTACGCCTGTGGGGACCGTTTTGTTCTCTGATTGTTTCTTTGTCTCTTTGGTTGACTCTGTTCAGATTAGAATGGCGAGAGGAAAGGCTGTCAGGAAGCGGATACTATCGTCAACCGACTAGAAAGCCACATTACAAGTTCCTCTACCACCAGAACTGCTAACAGTTTGGCTTCCCTAGTTCACTCCCAACCCGGTGTCACTACCCACGAGACCAATGAAGCCCAAGTATGGCACCAGTGTCGAGAAGTGTTTGAAGGCTCAATAAAAAGGGTGGCTGAAGCATTGCAAATGCTGGCCCAATCACAGGTCCAAGGTGCACAAAGACAAGTCGAGGTCATCACACTTGGAAATATCCCTCAGCAATAGCGAGCTGGAACTTCAAATAGAGCTAGTCGCGAGCATGTCTCGAATCATTCCCCCTACGACGAGGAGGATACAAGAAGTCACCAGAATTCTAGTCAGAGATCTGAAGGATGGCCGCTAATGGTGAAAGAATTATTCCAAAGCGTGAAATAATTAGTGGCACACCCCTAAGTTTGAGGTAACCGGAGCCATGCCAAGGATCGAACTCCCTTCTCTAGGAAGGTCAAAATGAAGCCTCTCCCCCAGAAGTTCAAAATTCCCACCTTCCCGCTCTACAATGGAGATAGCGATCCATGTAATTACTTGGACATGTTCAATGATCAGATGGATCTCTAGATAAGTAATTCCTTAATCAAGTGTCGTGTTTTTTCCCATCACATTGGGAGACGCCCCCCAAGCCTAGTTTAGGAGCCTCCCAGCCCATAGTATCAATAGCTGGGAGGAATGTCAGCAAAAATTTCTCGACCATTACAGGGCGCTGAAGAGGTAGCTCACACCCCCTTGCCATCTTGTCACAATTTTTCAGTACAAGCATAAGTCTTTAAAGGACTATATTGCTCAGTTCAGGCACGAGATCGATAATATGGAAAGCCCATCTAACAAAAGTATTTTGATGGTGATATCTGCCAGACTTCACAAAGATAGCAAGCTATATAAAAATATGTACAAATCCCCAGTAGTAGATCTGGGAGAGTTCTACAATCAAGCTACCAAGTAAGTTAGGTGGGAGGAGACATTTGGTGCGAAGAAGCCTGAGATGGACAACCCAGGTCAAAACAAGAGGAAGAATAGTTGTGAGGATGTAAAAAATAGCACCAACCTCCAGCTCACAAAGAAGGCCAAGGCCGAGCGGCCTCAGCAATTGGCTCATCACGAACACTACAATATTCTATCGGATACCTCCGATAGGATTTACACAGTAGAAAGAAATAAAGAGGATTTGAGAACTCCCACTCCCTTACGAGTACCTTGTGCAGGTAGAAATATGAACAAATTCTGCACATATCACAACAAAGTGGGACATAACACTTCAGATTGCCGAGCTCTCGGGGATACATCAAGGACCTGATTAAAAGAGGGCATTTAAGAGAGTACATATTACGGCCTACGGCACAACAGTCCCCTCGACCTTAGCGGGACCCCGAGTAAGAGCAGCCAGCTGTAGTGAGAACCATATATTGAGTTTGTAATCCAATAGGTAGAAGCATCCCAAATTTTGTGTAGATTAGCCTATGTAGATTATCCTAAAATTCTGGAAATCATTTAATTTTATATGCATACTTTGCAAACCAAGTCTCAATATTGAGCATCACAATTCATGCAATCAAACTTTGCAGCTTTCATGCAACTGAACTTCGTAGATTTCATGCCATCGAACTTCGTAGCTCTCATGCAACCTAAAAGCTCACACATACAAGCAACTTTTTTAGCCATCGAGCACGCGTAGCGATCTTTCTACACGTACAAGCAACCTTCTTAGCCACCAAGCATTGCAATTTTATCATACATGTGAGCAACTTTCTTAGCCACCATGAGTTACAACTTTATCATACATGTGAGCAACTTTCTTAGCTATCGCATGTGTGCCAATTAAAAGCTCACACGTACGAGTAACTTTCTTAACCACCGTGCATGTGCAGTGATCTTATTGTACATATAAGTAACTTTCTTAGCCACTGTGCATTGCAATTTTATCATACATGTGAGCAAATTTCTTAGCCATCGCATGTGTGCCAATTAAAAGCTTGTGCATATGAGTAACTTTTTTAGCCACCGTGCACGCGTAGCAATCTCACTGCACATACAAGCAACTTTCTTAGCCACCATGAGTTGCAACCTTGTCGTGTATGTGAGTAACTTTTTTAGCCACCGTATGTGTGCCAATTAAAAGCTTGCATGTATGAGCAACTTTTTTAGCCACCGTGAGCGTGCAATGATCTTACTGCATGTATGAGCAACTTTCTTAGCCACCGTGCATTGCAATCTTGTAGTACATTCTTAGCCATCGCATGCACACGAGCTAAACTTCACAATTATCATGCGATTTAAACTTCATAGCTCTCATGTGACCTAAACTTCATAGCTATCATGCAACCTAAATTTTGCAACTCTAATGTGACCGTGTGCTTTAATGCCATGCAGCCTACTCACACACTACCCATTTACATTCAAACCAAATTTGTCTTTTGATTGAAAACATTACCAATTAGCTATTTGATTATTTTTATGTGTAGAATTAACATTGATTGTCTAAGAATTGCAAGACAAATAGCTGAACACTAAAAGAAGAAAGAAAGATTTTATTTATCAAAAAGCCTCAATAAAGTACATATACATCAGAAAGAGTCAAAATACAAGTCAGAAAGAGCTATATCTATTTGTCTTTGAAGAAAGATTGGCGCACAGAAGGAAAACTCCCACCAATCAGAAGGCAAGCCACTGAGGGATAAACCTCTATCAATGAGAAGCTCGCCAACCCACCTAAGCCCCCAGCCTTGATTCCTAGAGCTAGGAGAGTTCGAGAAAGTCCACCGGAGTAGAAGAAAAAGAGAAACCTGACAACCGTGAGGATGTAATCTAGAATCTGTATGAGATCCTCCCATATTACAGGAAAAGGGTGGACTTCGAAGCCCCTCATGCAGCAGACCATACACACCTCACTCAAAAAGTAGAATGTCAAGATATCAGAGGGTTTATCTAGAGCTTCCATTTGGACACTTTTTGAGAGAAGAAGAGGTTTCCTTATGCTTTAAATAAGCTCAGCCTGAAGGAGCTAAAGGATGTGGAAAGAAGCCCCCAACCACTTCATTTAATGGCATGAAAGAAAATGAGGCCAGCGCACTAATAACCATAAGATGCATTTTGCCTGGAAAAATGAAATAGTAGTTCTGGTTTGAAAGGCTTTGACTGCACAATCATCCATAACCGAGATTAAAGGTATCTTTTGGACTTGGATATGGAATGGACCAGATAAAGGCCTAGCTACAGAACCTATCCAAGTGACCTTCTGAGTTTCACAAAGCCCTAGATCACTAAAGCCACACCTCGCAAAGGAGAGCAAGTGTGAGAAGATAAAGGCCAGATTTGCGATATATCGCTACTACATGCGCTTTTGCCAGCAGAAGTCTAACTCCTAATTTGCAAAGCGAACTGAGAGTTAGGGGACTAATGTTATCAGTAGAAATTGGCACTACACAATAGGCTGGCAAAAGCCCAAGGAAAGCCAAACCCGACTAGGGATAAGTTTGCCAAATCGCTCTGTAGAAGCCCTCAGCTCATTGAAGACCCAAGCTTGCTGGTTGAACTAACTCGAAGTCACGAGCCAATCGTATCCTTAGTAAACAAGGTCAAGCTCGCTAGGATGCAGCTTCATTCAGCCATAAGCCCATTGGAGTAAAGCATAAAGCCAACAAACAACTTGCACCGCTATTCTGTAGATGTGGCAATCGGGTCCTACTTGTAGAAAGCAACCTGCAGAAGCCAGTCTCTAGTACCCTAGGCAGTCTTGTACATATAATATTTGATGTAATAGATGTATAGTTAATTTAGTTCCATTTGTACTCCTCCATGCTCCTATAAATGGGGGGCTAGAGTCATTGTAACAGGAAGAGGCCAAGAGAACACTAGCAGAAACTCTACCAGGAGCCATAGCAAAGCAAAACTTTGTAAACATTCTTTCGTATTAATAAAAAATACCTCCATGGACTTAGGGTCTGGTGTCATCTAGATTTAGTTGAACCATGTTAAACCCTTATGTGTATTTCTCCCTTCTCCCTTTTCCTACCACCATCTAGCATCCTTCCATAGTCCTAATGACTAAAGAGTAACTTGGGTCCCCAAATAACCCCCTTCGTTGGCCAGATTTGGGTCTGACCAAAATCTACCTTCAACAATTAGTTATTTTTAAATGTCGGTTGCCACACTATAAATACATGCTAGCCTCCTTTCAAACATAATCTTCTATAACTTCTATAGTGAAAAACTGAGAGAAAACAAAGCTTGAAGTAGATCCTTATCTACCTCATCTATTTTCATCAAACCAAATGAAGTTACTTCAATTTGAGCTAGTTGATTATGTCAAGAGCAGCATTTGAAAATGAATAGCTATCTTATATATCAAAAGTGGATTTAAATCCAAAGAAGTCAATCTCTAGAATAATCTTACAAGAGACATATGGTTCAAATTACAATACATTCTTAGGAGAAAGAAAAGCCACTAATGGCCATGAATCTTGAAACAAATAGCCATCTTATATATCAAGAGTCCATGATGTGCAAAGATTACAAAACAAAAAAAAAACAAAAGTAACCTCTAGAATTAGTCCATTGCACTGGAGCACATTCACAATAAAATATGATAACATCTACATTTCAGTCCAAGAACAAAAATAAAAAAATAAAAATCAGAGCTACTGAAACAAAGAAATCAAACCAATTTTCTTATTTCTCAAATTAGATATTCACAAGGTACAACCAACAACCTTGTTTAGCCATGCATATAGGCAACTGTCATATGTTTTTTTTAACTATAAGCACAAATTACCTCACATATCTCCTTCCAAACATGTAGCTCTACATCAAATAGTTATGTGACCAAATCCAAAGCAATTCCACTCCAAGCATTAAAAAGATTGTAACACTTCCCAAAGTGATCTTTCAATGTCTTCAACTGATTCTTTATGTGCTCTTTTCTAATACTTGGGCCAAATGTAGCTCATAAAGTGTTGACTACATCACTATACCCTATTGTATATAATTACCTGTCGATGAAATTTCCCTTTGCACATTGCTATAGCATGAAATCAACTAAGCAAGTGTCCATTTCTTTGGTCCATCTTAAAGTTTCCTTTGTTGTTGTTCCAACTTTAATTGTTGCTCTTTTTGTTTTTGGCATCTTCTATTCTACACAGCAACAAGCATTAATTCTTTAAAGTAACATCAACAGTTTTCTAAGAAGAACACATTCAACAAACATTCAATTGAGAAAGGTTTCATATCAAAAAAGTCATACAAAGTCACATAATGCATAAGATTACAACTAATGAAATATTTGTGCTCATGAGTTTTGTTCATAATCAGCCCACATATAGGTTGCTATGTTATCTCTCAGTAGTACACCTACCCTCTAGTCCTCATCTTGATTTTGTATGACATGGTCATCCACAACATGTGTTGAAGATTGCAACAATTTTTTATTAACTTCATTAATTAAGCTCTCATCAGGATCCTCCCTCATTAAAAAATTATGAAGTATACAACAAGCTATGATAATCTCAATCATAATTTGGAAGGAATAATGTGGTTCGGTTCCGCTAGCTATTATTGGAAATCTCTTCTTCAAAACTCTAAATGCCCTTTCAATAACATTACTCAATGAAGCATGGTGAAGGGTGAATAATTCTCTTGCATTTTGTGGTGCACGATTGGAATACTCCTTTATATAATAGCGTACACCTAGCATCCCCAAGATAGAATTTTCCTACATGTATGCACGAAATCTTCCTATGAACATGTGAAAAAAAACTAGGAAGATTGCACGCAAGTTTCAAAATTTACCTCAGATAAATTTTAACTTATCTTCCCTATTCATTGCATTCTTTAGCACCTTTAAATCAAGTGTAGTTTCTTCCTAACCAGCAAGAACATATGTGAAATTCACACCAAAGTCACAAGCTACTAAGACATTTTGGGTGGGCCAACATTTTTTTCCCTTGAATCGAGCAGCAAATTCTCTCAATACCATCACACAAATATGTGTTCCATCTATAGCTCCAATGCAATCCTAGGCCAACAAACTTAGATCTCAATATCTATATAACATTAGCTTCCAAATATATTCAAATAAGGAGCTTACCAAAAAGTAAGGGTAGTATCTATTACTGTGAAGTATTTATGGTGGGACGTGGGATCTGCAAGGCTGCACTACAAATTCCTTCTCAAGTGAAATAATAGCTTGTAAGATGCTATGAAAATGTCGACTAATTGTCTCTCCAGAACGATGGTAAAAAAAAAGACACGATTTGATATTTGATATTGTGTACTAAGATATAAAGAAATCTCCTTACTTGCTTCTCAACTATAGCCTTAACAAAATCCTTTACTCTACCAGTTCCTTGTAATTTCTCACATAAGTGAAGACATGCATGGGGGCCCATACGTATGATATCACAGCTTTTTTTCTTAATGTAGTAGTTATTGCATCAATTCTTGCCACATTCAAGCTCTTCTTGCGCTCCCATCACCAATAGGTTTGTGGATATTTTGTGAAAGCAATTGTACTAAATGCAACACATGCATATGTAACATATAACTTGTAACGCACAAACTAAATAGTGTCATTCCCTATCCACCTGTAATTGAGTAAAAAAAATTATTTTTAATTGTCACTCTAAAATTAGTTATTTGTTTTATGTGATATTCATCATCATATATATTGTCCAGACTCTTATCCACAAAGAACCCATTGCTACCTTGGTTGTCCATCTAATAAACATTCAGCCATGCAATAGAAGCATAAAATTTATGCACTACGAAATTAACCCATAAGCCAAAGGCTTACAATGTTAGAGCAATCTATTCTATCCAAACATCATAAAAGTAGTTACTCAATTCAATCACAAAGGTGGATGCAAAAATATAAGTTCACATTGTTCTAATCATCAAGTTAGTATTCAATTAAAATAGTTGTAACTTACCCTTCCTAAAACTTGCTTGGTTTGGTAGCCAGTTCTAGGCTTTAATGTGTAGTCCAAAACTTGTTAGGTTCAGCAGCTGGTTTTTTTCTGTTTAGATGGAGGAATTAGCTCAGCATCCTTTGCAAACTTTGCAAAAATAAACTTGATGGAGTTCATAATAGATGTGAAGGCTTTCATGTCAAAATCAAGAAATTGCATAGTTACTCTATTGCTTTGCTTCTCTTTTGGATATAGCGAGTCTTTGTTCTTTAAAATTTGAATGTTTGTTACTGTTTCATTCTCTTTTCTTCTCAAGATTGCTGAAGCTTTTCTTTCTCAAACACAACTGTGTAATTGTGTAAATAGGTAAAAATTTTCATTCTTTTAGTGGGTATGAGAGAAGCAAAACAAAGAACAAAGGGAAGCTCACAAGCTCTGCATGGGTAGGGAGAAAGTGAAAGGAGAAGTAAATGGTTTGATTAATTATTGGTTATCTTTCAATAGCTCTCAATATCATTAAAGGCATTTCATTAGAGAATTTGTTGCATTTACTCCATATTTGTTACCAATATCATTAAGTTATACATTTGGTGCAACCTTACTTTTCTAGTAATTCAATGGGAAGTTTATATTTTTAGAAGATTGATTTTATCATTAGATTATTTTTTCAAAAAAATTCAAAGCCAATTTCAATACAAAATATTTTATGAAAATATAACTTGGTTGGGGGTCGAAACCAAAACTATCTAAGGCCATCCAAATTGCTATTTGAGATTTTCCCTTCTTTTGGTCCTTGTTGTATCCAAACCAAGGGCTAATTTTCTGAAAACCCCAAAAATGATATATGGCTAGCTAAGCTAACAACCCAATAGAAAAGACAACAAAGCTATACTAGACAGCTTGCAACAAGAGAGTACATCGCATAATTTGAATCAATTTCATTTTATTTTACAAATCTCATGTTTGCCTAATGTCATTCACTTCATCACAACCATACAACAAATTCCCCAAAGAAAGTAGGTAAAAATTCTAAGTCATCTCCTTACGGCTATCTATCAATACCTCTCACTCACAGGAAAAGCAAAACCAATATCAACAGTTGCTAAAAACAAAATGCATTTCCTTTCTATGCTCAACTTTCTTAGTAACCAAATAGAGCATAATGGTAATGGAGGAATTATTGGTTAAAAGGAAATGGGAAGTAGTGTTTGGTAGCTTTAATCAATTTCCTCCTTTTAGTGCTTTCTTATATTTATTCATTAACAAATAAACACCAAATGGATAGAATCACAAATAGACAAAAACACCAAATGGCATGTTTCCACAAAGAAACACCAAACAAATAGACATAAACACCAAACTACATGTTTAAGCAGTGGGCCCCTCATATTGCACTTCAGATGTGCCATTCAACAATCCAAAAACCACCTTGCCGAAGAGAATCACAAAGGAAAATCGAGAGAGAACAAAAACAAAGCGAGAAAAAGAGCAGCTTCTTCGAGCTCAACAAGGCTACCCTATCAATATCCAAAAGAGACAGAAAGCATCAAGGCAGAAAGTTCTACTAATAGTAAGAAACTTCAATCCCAGACATAGTATAGCTTACACCTTGGAATTTGAAGGAAAACTAATAAATTTTAAACCTAGATCTAACTTTTGTTTATTTAGGAATACAACACAGATCAAGTGAAGAATAACAATAAGAGGGAAGAGAAGAATAACAACGAGAGGAAGAGAAAAGCCCACCTTGTTGTAGAACCACGTCGTCTGGTATAATGGAAGACAGAGCTCATGAAGGCTTGGAATACAACAACAACTATTTTCTTCCTCTTTTCTACCCAAAACTTTCAAGAAAAACTTCTGCTAGGGCCTACCTCCTATTTTCCACATAATTTCTTTTCCTCAACCAGATAGCCATGAACAATATTTTCTACCCATTTCTTCTTTCCTCTTAATTTCTTCTAAAATAAATAGGAGGTATATCTCTCTTTCCTTTGGCGCTAGAAGGAGGGCCCATCTACTTTCAGATTTCTTGATTTCTCTTCTGTATAGCCACAATGGTAAGAGGAAGAGTCACGACAAGTTCAAACACTCTAGTTGCTCAACCAGCAGACACTCTCATTACCGAAGCTCACAGCCAACCCGTTGCTACCCCTGAAATTGAAGAGGCACAAACGTCTTACCAACCCCATCCAGTGCTTGATAACATGGTAAGAAAGTTGGCTGAAGCTGTTAAAGTGCTAACATAGGCATAGACCCAAGGTGCACAGAGGTAAGAGGACATCATAGCACAACTCCAGTAGTTACATGAAGAAGTCTAGAAGGAGACTCATAAGGATCGTGACAACCAATGATCTGGGGGCTCGCAATGAGCTAAGAGCTCTGATAAGACTAGCCAAAAAGGGAAAAAGAATAAACAATCCTCCAACCTACAGTCTAAAATACAGGACTCGATAATAAGGGAAGTGCTAGAAAGGCTAAAGCACCTAGCGGAGCATTCCCGAGCTCAAAACGAGCAAGCTCATAATGAGGAGAGCTCACCATTCTCTGTGGAGATCAAGATACAGCCCCCTACCATAGAAACTTAAAGTGCCCACGATCCCGTTATATGATAGGAATAGTGAGCCCTGCAACCATCTGGATGTGTTCAATGTTTAGATGAATCTTCAAACAACTAACCCTCTAGTCAAATGTTGCATCTTCCCTACCACATTAGGAGACATGCCTCGAGTATGGTTTAGAAGCCTCCCAACTCATAGTGTCAATAGTTAGGAAGAGTGCCAGAGGAAGTTCATTAATCAATATTGGGCGTTGAAGAAGCAGTTTATGCCTCTCTGCCACCTTGTCATGATCTTTCAATGAAAGAATGAATCACTGAAAGATGACATAGCCAGATTCAAGCAAAACGATAATTCTGTGGAAAATCCTTAAAAAGAGAATATCTTGACAGTGATCTCCATGGGACTTCACAAAGATGGAAAGCTATACAAAAGTTTGTACAAGTCCCTGGTGCAAGATCTTAATGAATTCTATGAGCAAGCTGCCAAGCAGATTAGATTAGAGGAAACCTTCAACACAGAAAAGCCCAAGCATAAGAATGAAGTGGCCAGCACCCTTCAAAGCAAAAGAAGGAGCAAAGAGAATCAGAATAACAATTCCAGTGACCAGCCCGCAAAGAGGGGCAAGAGTATGTGACCCTAACATCGAGTCACCATGAAAGCTATACCACCCTATTTGACATGCAAGACAAGATCTTTGCAGTAGAAAGAGGTGGGAAAGACTTTGGGAAGCCCAAGCCCATAAGAGCCCCTAACAAATTTAGGGACTTGAGTAGATTCTGTGCTTATCACAATGAGGTCAAACACTACCTTGGAATGTTGGGCATTAAGAGATGCCATAAAAGACCTTATCAAAAGAGGTCGCTTGTGAGATTATGTGGTCCAGCCTTCTGGACAGCAAACTTAGTAGACCCAGTGAATCGTTGATCGAGAACAAGAGCCTTCCATTATAACCATATTCTAATTATGTAATGTTATACCTAAGTTAATGAAAGACTTATGAATTTTTATTTGAGTTATCTAGTGGGATGCCGCATAGAAAAGAGAGCTGTTCTATGTCATTTCGATATCATTCCTAGTCGATTAGCTGAGACACAAAGGTACCCTTTTAGGGATAAAGAGGGCAACGACCCTCACCCCAATGAAGTGAAATCATGGAGATACATCCAGGGGTGAGACGGTGCAAAACCTACCCTGTCGATATATCCACAGTAGATACATCCTGGGGTGAGACAGCACAAAGCCTACCCTATCGATACATCCACAAAGGATACATCTGGGGGTGAGATGGTGCGAAGCCTACCCCGTTGATACATCCACAAAGGATACATCTAGGGGTGAGACGGCATGAAGCCTACCCCGTTAATACATCCACAACGAATACATCCAGGGGTAAGATGGTGCAAAGCCTACCCCGTCAATACATCCATAATGGACACATCTGGGGGTGAGATGGTGCAAGGCCTACCCCATAGATATTTCCAAAATAGATAGCACTTCACAAGTGGAGGCACTATTAAACACTCAGATCCAACAAAGAGTTGTGAGCTCACTAAGGTGCAAGGGTGCCAGAATAAACTTGATTTCAAGCCAGAGTAACAAGATTGCTGGTAGAGTCAAAATTATATCGCCTACTAAGCAACTAGACTATAGTGACATAACTGAATGCTCATAGATCTCATGTGACCAAAGGCTCACAACTCGCATATGACTTTTTTTTATAGGTGCAACTCACACACGACCTGCCTAAATGTTGCTTATTAACTTTAAAGGCATACAGATGCTGAGGTTTATTATTTTAATATGGCTAATTTATTATTTAAATATCTTATTCAACTAAGATTCACAGGATTATATGCTATCATTTGTAATATATATAAGCATCTGATATAGCAGATAAAAGTTACAAAGAAAACTTATTTTTTGAAAGGCCTCATTTAACAAGGTAAATTTACACCAAAAGATTGGAAGTACAAATTTAAAACATAAAGCCTACAGCTATCACTTCCACAAAGAAAAATAGAGCCGACCCTCAGAAGACAATGTCTAATCAGCTGAAGGATCAACGAGCATAATTGCTCCTTAATCTTCTTATAGCCCTCCTCAACTAGTGGCTCCTTTCCTGACCCATGCTCAGAGCAATTCAAAAAGTGCCTTGGAGTTTGGCTGGCAAGGCTAAATCTCATGACAGAACCATAAGGAAGTAATCCAAGATCTGGACAAGACTCTCTAGCAGCCAACCAAAATAGTTATGTAGGGAAGTCACGTGCAGTAGGCCATTCACGCCTCTAAATATACTGCAACTAACCAGGCACATCTCAAAGCACTTCACTAGAAGTCAAACTACCAAAAGCATGAGAGACTTAACTAAAGCATCCATCAAGTTATTCTATGAAGAAGCAAGACGAGATTTTTAGGCTTTATAAACTAGTCCAGGTTCAGGGAAGGACCCGAAGGTTAATTGGAAGTTCCAGATCAAATGATCCAAAGAAAACAAGGTTGTCATGCCAATAGTCATAGATCACACATAGTAGGAGGCATGGCCCAAAGTAGATGAAATGAAAGAATTGAAATCTGAAATGATAGCATAGCAGAGCAAAGACTTTGACTGCACAGTAAACTTACAACTTCCAGTCCGTGAAGCAAACTGAGAGTTAAGGAGCTTATATTATGGGTAAAATTCAATCTTGTGAAGCTAACTAATAAAAGCTCGGTAGGAGCTGAGTTCAAGCAAAAGGAATTTAGCTCACAAAGGTTGAGGACGTAAAGTCCCAGCTCACATGTTTGGTAATTGATCTTGCACGAGCTTGTTCCGCTATAAGTGAAATTGATCTTGCCCAATGAAGACTAATAACGACCCTAAGCCAAGCGTCTCGACTCATGAAGCGAGGCACATTTCCCAGCCAAAAGGATCAATAGGCAAAACACCAGACAAACTTACATCAACCAATTGACAAGGGACCCGCTATGTAGAAAGCAACCTACAGAAGCTAATTTGCAAAAGTTTATACTGTCTTGTACATTTAATATTTGATGTTACTTATTTGCTGCATGCAAAATTACACTTGTAACCTCCCAATTTCTATAAATAGGAGGCAAGGGATCCTTGTAGAACAAGCTGAGATAGATTTGCTAGAACTTTGTAAAAATTCCTTTAGATTAATAAAAGATACTATGGATGTAGGGATCAGTACTACCTGATTTTAGCCAAACCACATTAAAAATATTGCCTGCCATTGTTGTTCTTCCTCTTCACCACCTTCTTTATCCTTCTCATCTCTCGTTACATTAATAAATGGCAATGCTTTAGGAAATTCCTTGTTTACTAAATAGTAGTTGGTTAGGATTCCTAAAAAAAAAATAAAGAATTTATTTAATTTATATTATTGGAAAATATTTTAGGAAATTCCTTATTCATTAAATAATAGTTAATTACGATTTTTAAAATCCTTAGTAGTCTTTTATAAGGAGGCAACTTGGCAAGCTATTCATAAAATGACTATAAAAGGATATCTACAAGAGTTGTAGAAAAACCTAATTCACAATAGCATCTGCAAGAATTGTAGCCATTAGTCACCAGATTTGTGTGTGCTCCTGTGTTGAGCTAATCATGAAAAATTATTCTCTCTTTTTCCTTTTTCTCTTTATAATCGGGCTCACCAACACTAACATGAAAGTGTGATGAAGTGGAAACCAATCGTGTGGACTTGACTTAGAGGAGACATGCTTAGGTCTCCTGTCATGAAGTACTAGAATGCATTTCAACCGAAAGAGGTATATTTTCTTTTTGGTTGTTTTCTTTTAATTCAAATAATGGACAACTAGTCCTTGATTTAGAAATTTGATTTAAAAATTAAAATTAAATTTTTAAATTTTTATTCCACTATGTAATCTAATTGCCTTTAGTTTAGATTTTCCAACATCTTCGTGTTCTTGCTGAAACAAAATGACAATGGTCTTGATGGAGACTTTTTTGCCCCTGATATGGAACTAGAAGAAGGTTTTGCTGTAAGAAAATGGCAAAGGTAAAGTCTTCATCATGACTGTGACTGTTGACGGTGAAATCTAGTTCTGCCAAATTCCTGTCAACTAAGATCAGTTCTTAAACCCCAAATTGCTTTTAGGTTAATGCAATGAGAGATGAGGAAGATAAAGAAGGTGGTGAAGAGGAAGAATAGCAATGGCATGCAATATTTTTAATGTAGTTCGACTAAAACTAGGTAGTATTAGTCCCTATGTCCACGATAACTCTTATTAATCTAAAGGAAAATTTTCAAAGTTTCAATATAGTAATTTTGGCTTAGCTTGTAAGGATCCTCCTCCTATTATTTATAGAGACTGCGTGGTTACAAGTATAATTTTACATGCTATAAATAAGTTACATCAAATATTAAATGTACAAGACAATATAAATACCTGCAAATCGGCTTCTATAGGTTATTTTCTATGGGGTGGGTCCCTTGTTGGTGGGCTGATGTAAGCCTGTCTAGTGTTCTACCTGTTGAGCCTTTTAGCTGGGTAATATGCCTCACTTCCTGAGTTAAGACCCTTGGCCCACTACTAGCCTTCATTGAGTGAGATCGGGTTCGCTTATAACAAAGCAAACTCATGCAAGATCAATTATCGAGTATATGAGGTGGGACTTTGCATCCTCAATTTTAGCAAGCTAAACTTCTTTTGCTTGAACTCAGCTTCTGCTAAGCTTTTACTGGTCAGCTTTGCAAGACCAAAATTTACCCAAAACATAAGCCCCCTAACTGTCAGTTTGCTTTGCAGACTGGGAGTTGTAATTTCACTGTGTAGTCAAAGTCTTTACTCTGCTGTGCTATCATTTTAGATTTCAATTCTTTTATTCCATATGCTTTAGGCCATGCCTCTTACTGTGCATGATCTATGACAGTTGGCATGGCAGCCTTGTTTTCTCTGGATTATTCAATCTAGAATAGCCAATTATCTTTCAGGCCCTTCACTGAACCCAAATTAGTTTATAAAGTGTGAGAAGCACTTCTCGCTTCTTCATGGACTAGCCTGATGGATGCTTTAGTTAAGCCTCTCATGTTTTTGGTAGTTTGGCTTTTGGTAAAGTGCTTTGAGGCATGCATAGTCTACTACAATATATTAGGAGGTGTGAATGGGTTGCTACATGTGACTTCCCTGCATAACTCTTTTAGTTGGCTGTTGGGAGTCTTGTGTAGATCTTGGATTACTTCCTCATGGTTCTATCATGAGATTCAGCCTTGGCAGCCATACTTCTCAGCACTTTTTGAATTACTCTGGGTGCAAGTCAGGAAAAGAGCCGGTGGCTGAGAAGGGCTATAAGAAGAAGAAGATTAAGGAGCAGTCATGCTCGTTGATCCTCCAATCGGTTGGAGTTCATCTCCTGGGGGCTGGCTCTCTTCCTTATAAAAGTGATAGCTATAGGTTTTATGCTTTAGTTTTGTACTTGCAATCTTTTGATGTAAATTTACCTCATTGAATGAGGCCTTTTAATGAGTGAGCTTTCTTTGTAACTCTTGAATGTTGTATCGGATCTTCTATGTGTCATAGATGATAATGCATATTCTTGTAAATCACAGATGAATAAGATATTCAAATGACTAATCAGCCATATTTAGTCAATAATAAATTTTGGCATCTGAGTGCCCTTAAAGTCAATAAGTAATATTTAGGTAGGTCACATGTAAGTTATGCCTAGAAAAAGGGTCGCATATGAGTTTGTGGGCACTTAATCATATGAGAGCTACGAACTTTTAGTTGCATAAGAGTTGCAATGGATTTATTCAAGCGCCTTCACATCTAAATGAGCTTAGGGCTCTTTACCAGATTCAAATGTTTAATAGTGCCTCCATATCTCAGCTTTTCATTGGATTTTAAGTGTTTAATAGTGCCTCTGCACCTTAGTGAGCTCATAGCTCTTTGCTGGATTTTGAGTGTTTAATAGTGTCTCTGCATCTCAGCGAACTCTTAGCTCTTTGCTAGATTTTGAGTGTTTAATAGTGCCTCTACACCCTAGTTCTTCACTAGATTTTGAGTGTTTAATAGTGTCTCTACACCTCAACGAGCTCATAGCCCTTTGCTGGATTTTGAGTGTTTAATAGTGCCTCCGCACCTCAACTCTTCACTGGATTTTGAGTGTTTAATAGTGCCTCCATACCTCAGTGAGCTCAAAGATTTTTTCTGGATTTTGAGTGTTTAATAGTGCCTCTACACCTCAGCGAGCTCATAGCTCTTTGTTGGATTTTAAGTGTTTAATAGTGCCTCTGCACCTTAGCTCTTCATCAGATTTTGAGTGTTTAATAGTGTCTTCGCACCTCAGCGAGCTTATAGCTCTTTACTAGATTTTGAGTGCTTAATAGTGCCTCCACACCTTGACTTTTTGCTAGATTTTGAATGTTTAATAGTGCCTCCATACCTCAGCAAGCTCATAACTCTTTGCTTGATTTTGAGTGTTTAATAGTGCCTCTGCACCTCAATGAGCTCATAGTTCTTTGTTGGATTTTAAGTATTTAATAGTGCTTTCGTACCTTAGCTCTTCATTGGATTTTGAGTGTTTAATAGTGCCTCCACACCTCAGTGAGCTCATAGCTCTTTGCTGGATTTTGAATGCTTAATAGTGCCTCCACACCTTAACTTTTTGCTAGATTTTGAGTGTTTAATAATGCCTCCGCACCTCAGTGAGCTCATAGTTCTTTGCTAAATATTGAGTGTCTAATAATGCCTTTGCACCTCAGCTCTTCACTAGATTTTGAGTGTTTAATAGTGCCTCCACACCTCAACGAGCTCATAGCTTAAGTGTTTAATAATGCCTCCACACCTTAACGAGCTCATAGCTCTTTGCAGGATTTTGAGTGTTTAATAGTGCCTGCTGGATTTTGAATGTTTAATAGTGCCTTTGCATATCAGCTTTTTACTAGATTTTGTATGGAATAACTTTCTTTTTGCACAACATTTTGCTAGGGGTATTCAAACAAAATTTTAATACTTTTATTAATTCCAATATAACATTACAGGATCAAAATATGATTTTGAAAAAGGGCTCTGGCTCTTTATCAGCGATTCACTGAGAATGCTAAGCTTGCTATCTTAATGGCCTCACCACATAATCCTGTAGTCGACCTCTTCTGATGAGATCTTCTATGGCATCCTTCAAAGCCTAGCATTTCGAGGTGTTATGCCAAATCTCACTGTAGTAGGCGTAAAATTTATCTTTATTGCTCCTAAATTTGCCAGGGGTCCAGAGAGGCTTAGGCTTCCCAAAGTCTTCCCTATCTTGTTCTGTAGCGAAGATCCTATCTTGTGTGTCAGATAGAATGCTATAGCTTTCATAGTGACCTTCAGGCTGAGGCCTCTCAACCCTACCCTTCTTTATGGGCCAAGTGCTAGGGCCATGGTCTTGATCCTCATCACTCCTCCTTTTGCTCTAAGGGTCACTGGCCACTTCATTCCTATGCTTGGGCTCCTCTGTGCCAAAGGTTTCCTCCCATCTAATTTGCTTGGTGACTTGCTCATAAAATTCAATGAGATCTCACACTGGGGACTTGTACAAACTCTTGTATAGCTTTCCATCTTTGTAGAGTCCTGCAAAGATCACTATCAAGATATTCTCCTCTAAAGGATTTTGCCTGAATCTGGCTATGTAATCTTTTAGTGATTCATTCTTTCATTGAAATAACATGGCAATGTGGCAGGGGCGCGAGCTATTTCTTCAATGCCCAGTATTGATCAATGAACTTCCTCTGGCACTCTTCCCAACCATTGACACTACAAGTTGGGAGGCTTCTAAACCATGCTCGAGGTTTACCTCTTAGTGTGGCTAGGAAGATGTGACATTTGACCAAAGGGTCAGTCATTTGAACGTCCATCTGAACGTTGAATGCATCTAGATGGTCACAAGGGTTGCTATTCCCGTCGTACAATGGGATCACGGGCACTTTAAGTTTCTATGGAAGGGGCTACATCTTGATCTCCATAGAGAATGGTGAGCTCTCCTCATTACGGGCTTGCTTGTTTTGAGCTTGAAGGCACTCTTCTAGCCACTTTAGCTTTCCTAATAGTTCCCTTATTACTAGGTCTCACATTTCAGATTACAAGTTTAAGGATTGTTGATTCTCCTTCCCCCCTTGGCTAGTCTTATTCAAGCTCTTAGCTTGTAGTGAGCCCCCAGATCATTGACTGTCATGATCCTCATGAGTCTCCTTATAGACTTCTTCACATAGCTGCTAGAGCTATGCTATGATCTCTTCTTGCCTTTGTACACCCTGGGTCTGTGCTTGTGCTAGCACTTTAACAGCTTTAGCCAACTCTCTTACCATGTTATCAAGCACTGGATGGGGTTGGTGAGACATTTGTGCCTCTTCAGTTTTAGGGACAATAGCGGGTTGGTGATGAGTTTTAGCAATGGGAGTGTCTGCTGGCTGAGCAACTAGAGTGTTTGAACTTTTGGTGATTCTTCCTCTTGCTATTGTAGCTATACAGAAGAGAAATCAAGAAATCTAAAAGCAGATGGGCTCTTCTTCTAGCACCAAAATGTTGACGGCAAAATATGGTTCGGCCAAATTCTTGTCAACTGAGATCAGTTTTTGAACCCCAAACTACTTTTAGGTCAATGCAATGAGAGATGAGGAAGATAAAAAAGGTGGTGAAGAGGAAAAATAGCAATGGCATGCAATATTTTTAACATGGTTCAGCTAAAACTAGGTAGTACTAGTCCCTATGTCCACAGTAACTTTTATTAATATGAAGGAAATTTTCAGAGTTTCAATATAGTAATTTCAGCTTAGCTTACAAGGATCCTCTTCTTTCTATTTATAGAGGCTGGGTGGTTACAAGTGTAATTTTACATGCTATAAATAAGTTACATCAAACATTAAATATACAAGACAATATAAACTCCTACAAATCAGCTTCTACAAGTTGCTTTCTATGGGGTAGGTCCCTTGTCGATGGGCTTATGTAAGTCTGTCTAGTGTTCTACCTATTAAGCCTTTTGGCTGGACAATGTGCCTCACTTCACAAGCTGACACCTTTCGCTCAGGGTCACTACTAGCCTTCATTGAGCAAGATCAAGTTTGCTTATAGTGAAGTGAGCTCTTGCAAGATCAGTTATCGAGTATGCGAGCCAGGACTTTGCGTCCACAAACTTAGCAAGCTAAACTCCTTTTGCTTGAACTTAGCTTTTGCTGAGCTTTTACCGGTCAGCTTTGTGAGACTGAATTTTACCCATAACAGTGGCTATCACTATTCTTTGTCATTTAGGTTTAGTTGCATTAAAGCTATGAATTTGTATGTTGATTAAGAAATATAAATCAATTGTGAATTTGTGCTTATCAGTTACTTATTTATTTCAATTATTTTTTTATTAATGGTGTTTAGGTTTTGAAACTCCCTTAAATACAGTGCCAATCGACAATAAAGAAACCAATCAAATGGTAATCTGAAAGTATAAGAAAGTCAACTGCACACGATAGAAATGGTCCATCAAGTATGCTCCAATGCTTAAGTCAATATTTGGATAGAGTTTTGTTAAGTTTGTAAGAGATGATATAAGAAGAGGAATACATGTGGGTATATATAGGTATCGAACATGCCAATTAGTATGTTTTTCAGTAAATGAGTTGTTACCATGTATCTGCAAAACATTAGTCACATTAGCGAAAATCTAGCTAAACGATTGTTGTTGCGACATTGTTCATCCAGGCTTAATCACACCTTTTGTCACATATTGGTTAAATAGTAGGTTCATAAAGTTCTTAGCTGATAACCCTATGCTCTGAGCCACTTGACGAAGGAAAGTAGTTAATCGGTAGGAGGCAGCTCCTATCAAATGTTAATTTTTCATTTAATCTTGATCGATCAACCACTAGTCGAACAATTGGAGATTACTGACTATTTTAGGTTATGTCAGATTAATTGTTAGACGTAGTTAAATATGAATGAGATTCCTGTGTCTCTGGTAGCTAAGGGAAGGCAATCCAATTAAGGAAGTAGAGGAATATTTTTTTCGTGTAGTGGTGGAAATTTTTTTTCATAAATAAAAAGAAATTGATTTTGAATCGAATTGATTAAGGATAAATGAGTTGTTTGTTACATTGTTTATAATTAAGGAAACCTTAACCCTTTATGTTGCTGTCCTCTTATGCCAATTTTTGCATTTTTTTTTGTTTCCTTTTGTTTGGACTAGCAAGCTTTTTGTATTTTTTTCTCAATGCATGAAGTGTGTACAAGACCTATACATCACAAGGGTTAGAAGCTAGTTGATGATAATATCAGACTTAGATTGACTTATTTCTACCCCTTATTTTGAAAAAATTACATCCAAAATTAAAAATATCTAAATTATTATTAAAAATAATGTAATGTTTTTTCTCTTTATTATTCTCTTTGTATATGTCATGAAGTATCCTAACTTACTGTAACTACAGGTGATTTGTTTCTATCTTGACAGATATCAAAGCAAGTTTAAAGGGCAATACTTCCACTTGTATATACTTTTTTCAAGGTGTATATGCCCATGAATTATTTTGAATAGAAACTCTCCACCTGTCCTCCTTGATCGATCCCAGCCTGAGTTACCACTCCCCAGCTAGTTAGATAATGAGGTCCTTTCTCTATTTTTTTAATAATACTTAATAGAAAAATCAAGAGTTTAAGTTGATTTGAAAAACAAAAGTTTTGAAATACCATTTGTAAAACGATGTCAACATCATATAATCTCCAATTAATGGTAGTGTGAAAATAGAGAGAATAGTGTATCTATTTTTTATAATAAAAGTGACAACTCACTTAACATATGCAAGTAAATTTTGGATATTAAAAGAAAAAAGTACATGAGGCAACACTGGATATCTCAAAATAGTGTAGCTATTTTGTTCTAAATGGATAGAATGGTGTTTCAAGTAATCCTTGTCATGGATGTATGATTCATGGCCCTTTGAATGTCAACACCAATTGAATGCTTTGTTCAACAATCAAGCACCATTGTTAATTGAAATGAAATCTTCCAGGAAACAATAAACCATTTAACATCACTTCTGTGCACTTTTGCCTATTTTCCATTGCCAATGAAAAGCTTTGCCACAATGGAAAGAAGGATGGTAACAATGGACTACTATGCACCTTGACTATAGTTTTATGGCTTTCAGCACATGCTATGCGTTATAAACCGAACAACCTAGTAACTAGTTGTAAAGTGACAATTGTTTGCTTCGCTATATGTGAAATCTAATGACTAATATTTGTACCATTTGTCTGGGCATCTTTATCCTTAAATTCAAGTGGGTATTTTCAACACCTAATTGACATTTTTCAATATCTAATTAGAGAAAACAACAACAAATTGACCTTTCTCAATGCCACTTACTTCTTTAAAGTAAGTTCATATAACAATATCATCTTGGTTTTGGTTCTTCTTGGGTCTTGTTCGAAGAAAATTGATAAAGGAGAAAAACAAAAGCTTAAAGATAAAATTTGAAATTTGCATCAAATGGGAAGAAGTAACAAAGAGGAAAAGGGAATGAGGCAGATAAAAGAGCGAAAATTAGAAAGGTATGTGTCATTCGTTAGAGAGATTCTTTAAAGTTGTTTATATTCAACCAATCACTTTTATAAAAAAAAAATGACAAATTTTGTCTAAACAGGATTTTCTAGAAATTTGATCTTTGAAATGGTAAAAAAAAGGGTTGAGTATAACATGAGTACTCAATGAAATAAAGATTTCTATCCTACTTTGAATAGAAACCATTTTGGTCATAAATTCATGTATAACATTTACATATAATATAATATACACACACGACATTGTAGATATGTAAGCACTTTTGAGGTCCTTTTATATGTGTTCTAGGTGATCATGCACAGCTTATCTTACCATGTATCATATCATTAAGTATCTATCAAGTAAAGGCAATATGGTAAATTTATATTAGATTGTCTGAGTACAATGTGTGGGACCTTTTGGTAAACCAAAGTAAACAATAAGTAATGACCATCTTACCATGTTAAGGCATGGAACCCTTAGGTTAACCCATGATGTGTATATGCTTATTTCATAAGTCTTACTTACCCTACAAGATATGTCATATATAACTATATTAGCATTGTAATTCAATGAAAGGAACAATGAGATTGTATGCCCCAAATGACATATCATATAGTTTGTATGCCCCTAATGACATATTATATAAATTGTGTCCTCCTATCTCACACTTGAATGATAAGTCACTATCCCTTATGAAAAAAAAAATCATAATGTTCATCTCCCTTGTACACTTAGGTCTTCTAAATCTTACTTAATTTGTGCCAATTATTGTTAACATCTTAATTAATTCTAACATCTTTTGTCTATCTATTACTACCTTACCCTTCCTAGGCTTATTGGTCTCTACTCAACCTATATCTTATTTTAAATATTATCAAATAATTAATTAAATTAATTATGAGAAAATCAAAATTTTCTACTAAATCTAACTGGGACTAGGCTTACCCTTTCCTAACCCTTATATACATTAGCACATATAATAGATATATTTAATAATTCTACATTAATTATTATGACTAATACATGTATCTAATTCTTCTTCTAATTTCCCTAACATGGCAAGAAAAGACATTTCGGCTTATTATATTAAATTTTTCTATGTGGACTTCCTAAATTCAAAACATGATTTTATAAAACCAAAATTATACAAATGTCAAATTAATACTATAAATTGGCACAAATTAAAGTGATAATAATTATGTGGCTTAAAATGAAACTTAGACTAGAATACATGATTCCTAATCATGTGAGCCTTGTAACTAGGCTATCTGTAATGGGTCAGCTTAACCCAATCAGGTTAATATATATAAGGTAGGTCCCTACTCTTATACTAGGTCAATTCCCATGATCATCCTATTAGGATTAGTAGAATCATTCTCCCAAAGGCTATTAGGGATCAAAAGGAATGAACCTACTAGGATTCTCATTCATTTAACTTAATGGATTCACAGTCTACATAAGGCATGTGATTCTTTTACATTATAATTATTGTTTTAATTTGCATTATATTTATGTCATGTGATATGATATATTAGATTCAAGTAATTTGTTCAATTCTATGATGCAAGCTAGTAAATCTATACTTGGAACACCTGAACAAAATGGGAATGTAGAAAGGAGCAATTGCACACTTATAGACATAGTGAGTTGTATATTGGCGTATCCCACTTTACCAAACTTTCTATAGGGTGATGCTATAAAAACCATTGCATATATTCTGAATTAAGTCCCTAGTAAGTCTATACCTAGAACCATATATGAATTGCTATATGGGAAAAAGCCTAGTCTTAGGCATTTCTTTGTTTGGGGTTACAGGGTTAAAGTGAAGCCGTATACATCTCATTACATAGTGAGATGTATGTTGGTGTCTCGCACTTTACCAAACATTCTATAAGATGATGCTTTAAAAACCACTGCATATATTCTGAATCAAGTCTCCAGGACATTTATCCCTAGAACCCCATATGAATTGCTACATGGGAAAAAGCCTAGTCTTAGGCATTTCCATGTTTAAGGTTACAAGGCTGCAGTGAATCTGTATAATCCATTTACAAGGAAGGGTTGATCCAAAGATTGTTAGTGTTTACTTTATTGGATATTATAGTAGCTATAAAGGTATCAAATTTTTACTATTTGACATGCACCACCAAGGTAATTGAGTCAGATCATGTCGTATATTTTGAGGACTATTTGGATAGTGGGAATGAAGAACCATGTGATATCTCTCTTCGAGGGGAACAAGTTGTTTTTCCACTAGCACCTCCACTAATTGAAATATATTGTGTTTATCTAAAAGATAATTTAGTACAACAGATGTTAGAACCAACGATGAAAGCTCGAGAGCCAAGTGCTTCATTAGTAAAAGAAACAAAACCAAGTCATGTAAATAAAGAAATACCCTTGAGGAGATCCCAACAAGCTTGCAAACTAACAATTACAAATGACTATCTAGTGTATTTGCAAGAGCATAATTTTGATGTCAATGATGATAATGATCCTACCTTTTTTCAAGAAGTCATTTCAAGTCCTGATTCTTCAGAATGGATGAAAGGTATGATTAGTCTCAATGTACTAGAATGATGTGTGGGATCTAATGGGATTACATGCTAGTTGCAAGTCTGTTGGATGGAAATAGGTCTTTAAGATCAAATGGGTGCTTGGGAGATTGCAAGGTATAAGGCCAGATTGATAGCAAAGGGATATACTTAGAAAAAAGGCATTGATTATAGAGAATCTTTCTTACATGTTTCAACTAAAGACTAATTCTAAGTTATTATGGCATTGGTGGCACATTTTAATTTGGAGCTACACTAGATGGATATTAAGAGCCCTCTTGAATGGTGATTTGTCAAAAAATGTTTATATGAACTAGCCAGATGGTTTCTAAGAGAAGGGTAAAAAACACTTGGTGTATAAATTGAAAAGGTCCATATATAGTTTGAAGTAAACATCTAGACTATGGTATCTCAAGTTTAATAAAATTATTACTTTTCTTAGATTAAAAAAGAATGATGTATATAGTGTATCTATTTTAAGATGGATATGGGCATATTTATGATTCTAGTTTTGTATGTTCATGATATTCTCCTTGCAAGTAATGATATGAGCCTTTTGATTGAGACTATGTAATTACTATCAATATATTTTGATATGAAGGATCTTAGTGAAGCCTCTTTCATGCTAGGCATATAGATCCACTATGATCAATCCCAAGGTCTTCTTAGCTCATCTTAAAGATCATATATTGAAAAGGTACTCAAAAGGTTCAACATGTCTTTATGCTCTTAAAATGTTGCGCCCTTCCAAAAGGGCGAAAGTCTTTCTAAAGCCTAGTGGTCTCAAAATGATGAAGAAAAATCAATTATGAAAAAAGTCTTATATGTGCCCATTATTGGTAGCCTAATGTATGCTCAAGTATATACATATCTTGATATTGCTTATGCAATTGGTGTTCTTGGGAGATACTTGAGTGATCTTCATCAAAGACATTGAACTGCTACAAAAAAAAGTTATAAGGTGTTGACATCAGATTTTGGTTATACTCCAGACTCCTCCAGCCAATGGGGGATTCTTCAGGATCTCAAGCCTGTATCCAGTTCAGATGTAATAGAATGACGAAATAAACAAAGACAAAGGGAAGAGTAGAGAAGAAGACACAAGGTTTAATGTGGTTTGGCTAAATCTGAGTGGTACTGGACCCTACATCCCTGGTGGAGATTTTATTATGGCATTGAGAAATGATTTTAGCAGAGTTTTTGCTTACAGAGTTTTGGCCTCCCCCCTCTTCTAACAATGTAATCTTATTTATAGAGGAAGGAGGGGTTACATACATTAATTATAAGCTACAGTTGTGTTACATCAAGATATAAATGGAAAAGATAGTAAAAAGCTACAATCCGACTATTGCAGAATGTAGGCTGCAGGGTAGGCTCCTTTGGTCAACTATAGACTTGTGTCTGTCTACACCCATCGCTCGATGTTGCTTTACCAAGCAAGGTGTTGGGTGTGCTAAGCAGGAATTCCTGGCTGGGGGGTGTCATGGGAACCGTTGTAGTGAGCTTAGTGCTGTTGTAGCGAGGTAGCAGGCTCGAGCAGGGTGATCGACTACTTGACGAGTTGGTCTTGTGATCTTCTTGCTGCATCATTGCTTTGCTGCCTCACTGCCTCACGAGGCGGGCTTTGCTTCGAGGGGATGGTGCCAGGACTACTTCGCTATGCCACTTTCTGATGGGTGAAGCGAAGCTTACTGGGTACCTTTAGTGAGGTGGGGGGCTTGGCCTTTGCCATGCCCGAGGGCTTGTTCACTTGAGGCCATTTCGCATATAACAGGATCGAACCAATTTTTACATATAACATAAGCCCCCTAACTCTTAGTTTGCTTAGCAAACTAGGAGTTAAGACTTTTTAGTTCTTGAATCATCAGCCTTTTCCCGAGATTGTCAGTCCATTTGTACTAGGCCACGTCTCCTATGATAGGTAAAATTGCCTTTTTGCATTTTCTGCTTGTTATTTTTGTTTCTCACATGCATGTTGTTTGATCGATCTGAGTGATCTGTTCATATCTGAAAGATTACGTGAGAGGCACACACACTTGGTCGCAAGTGAGCTGCGAATTAGAGCGATCCTGCATCCTGGCCAACCTCGAGACCAGTTGAATAAATGATTTTGCATGATAGCTACAAAGTTAGCATCGAGCGATCTCATGCTTGGGTCAATTTCATGGATAGGTTTATAAGTGCACATGGAAGCTGTGACTTAATAGAGTTTGCAAGGGAGCTGCGAGATTCAACATTTCATTGCTTTGGGCAAATAATCGATTCGTTAATTCTTTACGCTTCAGCGATCATGAAGTCATGCTAGCGTTGAGTGTTTAAGAGTGCCTCCGCACCTCAACGAGCATGAAGCCGCATTGGCATAGTGAGTGTTTTTTAGTGCCTCTGCACCTCAACGAGCACGAAACCACGCTGGCAAAGCAAGTATTTTTTAGTGCCTCCGTACCTCAGCAAGCACGAAGCCACACTGGCAAAGTGAGTATTTTTTAGTGCCTCCACACCTCAGCGAGCACAAAGCTGCACTGGAAAAATAAGTGTTTTTTTTAGTGCCTCTGCACCTTAGCGAGCACAAATCCGGATTGGCACAACGAGTGTTTTTTCGTGTCTCCACACCTCAGTGAGCCCGCAGCTTAACTGGCTAAGTTTTCATCAATTCTTCTTCAGATTGAGCTCCGGGGGGCCTCAACTAGACCAAAGGTCATAGTTGGCAGAAAAATCCTTCCCAAAGTTTGGGAGATTGGCCGCATGAGAGCTACGAATACTGCAAATACATAAAGGCAAGGAAGAAGAAACTAACTGACATCATGCAAATTAGCAAACAGCTTTTAACAAGATAATCATATTGACATTCACCCCAAAATTTTGGAATACAATGTCAGTATATAACTCGGAATGAGCCCCCCAACTCTTGGTTGGTGCTAGGCTAAGGAGGTTGCCCTATAGGTTGCACTACATATCCCCTCAAGTGACCTTTCTAAATCAAATCTTCAATTGCATCTCTGAGGGCCAGACAATTTGACGTCCCATGCCCGGCCTCATTATGATAGGCACAGAACTCATCTCTATTCCTTTGCCTAAAAGGAGTTCTCAAGGGCTTTGGCCTTTTGAAATTCTCCCTATCCCTTTCTGCCAAATAGATCCTATCTTAGGGGCCCAAGAGCACGCTATATTGCTCAATCAGCTTAAGTACTGAGGCCGTTCTTCTTTAGACCTTCTGCATTTCTTTGTTGCTCGTTTGGCAGAGGGTTCACCTTGATCCACGTTGCTCCTCCTCTTGCCATAAGAGGAGTTGGCCTTTTCATCCTTCTTGTCAGACTTTTCCAAGTTGAAGGTCTCTTCCCATTTGATCTGCTTAGTAGCTCGCTCGTAGAACTCTATGAGGTCCTTCACCGGGGACTTATACAGACTTTTGTATAGCTTTCCATCTTTGCGAAGTCCCATGGAGATGGTGGCCAGCATGCTTTCTGCGGATGGATTCTCCACTAAATTAGCTTTAAGTCTGAACTAGCGATGTAGTCCTTAAGCAACTCATGCTTGCGCTGAAAAACCATAACGAGGTGACAAGGGGGCACGAGCTGTCTCTTTAGTGCTTGGTACTAGCTGATGAACTTCTATTGATAGTCTTCCTAACTACCAATTGAGTGAGCCTAGAGGCTTCTAAACCAGGCTGTAGGCAAGCCTCCCAATATGGCTAGAAAAACCAGACACTTAACCAGGGGGTCAGTTGTTTGCAAATCCATTTGAACATTGAATGTGTCCAGATGATCATATGGGTCTGAATCTCCATTATACAATGGGATCATGGGGACTCTAAGCTTGAGAGGGAGAGTTTGAGCTTCGATCTCCTCAGAATGTGGCAATCACTCCTCGTAATGAGATCGATCACCTGAGGCTCAGAGGCATTCTTCCAACTGAACCATCTTCTGAAATAGCTTCCCAACTAATAGGTCCTATTCCACAAAGTGCTAGTTGGGCGATCGCTAGACACTTTGGTCTCCATTGTCTCGAGGGTCATGACTCGGGGTTTGCTCTTGTGAGCAGTGAGCTTGGGTATTGCCTTGGTTTGGATAGCCCAAGTGTTTGGTTTCAGCTTGGCTCTATACATTTTATGGCAATGATATGACTACTTTAGTCAGTTCTCCCATCATGTGCTCAAGTTTTTCTTGACATTGGAGCCAGGTTTGTGGTCCGTCGACGACGTCAGCGGTGAGAACCAATTGCACCGAACTGGTTGGAGGGACACCAGTAGCTATTTTGATGATGGGAGCAATAGACGAGTCTGTTGTCGAAACATAACAATCTAGAGTATGGCATTGCACATTTGAGGCTTTACTGGCTCTTCCTTTGGCCATTGCAGCATGAATGAACCAGAATAGATGAGATCCCCACAGATGGCGCCAAAATATTGACGTCAAATTTTGGTTATGCTCCAAACTCTAGCCAACGAGGGATTCTTTGGGATCTCAAGCCTGTATCCGATTCAGATGTAATAGAATGATGAAACAAACAAAGATGAAGGGAAGAGTAAAGAAGAAGACACAAGGTTTAATGTGGTTTGGCTAAATCTGAGCGGTACCGGACCCTACGTCCAAGGTGGAGATTTTATTATTACATTGAGAAATGATTTTAGCAGAGTTTCTATTTACAGAGTTTTGGCCTCCCCCCTCTTCTAACAATGTAATCTTATTTATAGAGGAAGGAGGGGTTACATGCATTAATTACAAGCTACAATTATGTTACATCAAGATATAAATGAAAAAGACAGTAAAAAGCTATAATCTAGCTACTGTAGAATGAAGTTGTGGGGTAGGCCCCCTTGGTCGGCTGTACACTTATACCTGTCTGCACCCATCGCTCGATGCTGCTTTATCGAGCAAGATGCTGGGCATCCCTAGCGGGAATTCTTGGCTCAGGGGTGTCATAGGAATCGTTGTAGTGAGCTTGGTGCTGCGGTAGCGAGGTAGCGGGCTCGAGCAGGGTGATCAGCTGCTTAACGAGTTGGTCTTGTGATCTTCTTGATGTGTCACTGCTTTGCTACCTCACTGCCTCGTGAGGCGGGCTTTACTTCACGGGATGGTGTTGGGACTACTTCACTTTGCCACTTTCTAATGGGCGAAGTGAAGCTTGTTGGGCGCCTTCAGCGAGGCGGGGGCCTTGGCCTTTGCCATGCCCGGGGCCTCGTTCACTCGAGGCCATTTCGCATATAATAAGATCAAATCGATTTTCACATATAACATAAGGTACTTGTAAGGTACAAAGGATTTTGTGCTAATCTATCACAGATATGGTGTTTTGGTAGTTTTAGGCTATTTTGACTCTAATTTTCTGAGTTGTCCATATAATAGGAAGTCAATATTTGGATACACCTTTATATAAGTAGGAGGAGTTGCTTTGTGAAAAAGTGTTAAGCAGTCAATCACAATAACCTTTACTACGGAGGTAGAGTATGTTACATGTTGTGAAACCACTTGCGAGGCTATTTGGTTAAGGAATATGATATTTGGATTTAAGGTTAGGACCTTAACCATATGTTGCGACAATGCTACCACAATGTGCTTTTCTCACAATAATAAGAGCTTTACCTCGTACAAAATATTTTTTATGTTAAATATGAATTTGTTATAGTGAAGATACATGAGCATCATACATGTATTGAACATATTACTATGGATCACATGCTCGTTGATTCACTAACCAAAGGCTTAGTTGTAGGATTATTTCATGAATATACTACTAGAATGGGTTTGGCTAAGCCTTTCAATGTTTAGGGTTAGTGGGAGTTTCATATTTCTTATTGAAATAATGAACTTATGTTATTGTTAATCTTGAGATTTATGAAATGATATGATATTGCCATATCTATATATATTAATGTTATTTGTGCACATTATGTTATGGCATGTTGATGGAGATGTATAGACCATGTCTCACTATCATGTTGGGATTATTCAATCTCATTTGATATCTTAGGTAGATGCTTAGACCAATATGTTAAGACTTACATATAATCACATTTACCACTATGTAAATCTTGCTACTTATATTTCACATTGTGTTATAGTCATCAAGGTGTAGGCATTCAAAAGTGTATGACATTAACATCCCTACTAGATATGATGCTCTATATTATTGAATACTTCTGATCTTAATTTAGACATATAGTTGTAATAGTATCATAATTAATTTGACATCTCTTAATGTGGTCACATATGGTAATTTAAGGAATAATTTTTGTCATTATTATATTCTAACTTATGTTGTCCAAATGGGAGATTGTAAGAATTTTTCCACAAGAACTTCTATAATTCAAAACATATTTTATAAAATCTGAATTATACAAATGTCAAATTAATATTTTAAATTGGTCCAAATTAAAGTGATAATAGTATGTGGCTTAAAATGACACTTAGACCAAAATAAGTGATTACTAGTTATGTGAGCCTTGTAATCAGGCTATCCTGTGATAGGTCAACTTAGCCCAATCAAAATAATAATGCAAGATAGGTCCCTACTCTCACCCTAAGTAAGTTCTTGCAATCTTTCCATTAGGATTAGCAGACAAATTTTCTCAGACGCTGCTAAGGATCGAGAGGAGTGAACATACCAAGATTTCCAATCATTCAACTCAAGGATTCACAATTTACACAAGGTATGTAATTCTTTTACATTATAATTATTGTTTTAATTTGCATTATATTTATGCCATGTTATATGATAAATTAGATCTGAATCATTAGTTCAATTCTGTAATGCAATTTCTTGTATATTGTAGAAAAATATATTTTCACATATAAAACAAAGCCAAAAAAAGTAGCAAACCCCACTCACATTGGCAAGAGAGAATTCTTCCAAACTTAACCTTGGAATCCTTCCCTAGTTTTGACTTTGACCTTTAGTTGTTAGCAAAACACCTTGCAACAACCAAAAAATATAAAAGAAAATCAAAATTAAAGAAAAAAAAAGAACTTAAGAAAAGAATTTAGCCTTTTTATGCCAAAAGTCTTACCTTAGAGTTACACCCTTGAAAAGTGCAAGCTAGAATCCTTATCAATCAACCAAGTGGTGCATGGCTGGTCGACTTGTCTGACTGACGGTTATCAAGATTTGTAAAGATAAAGCTAAACTACCTAAGCTTATAGTTAAGGTGAGTCCAGGTCAAACCTCAAAAATTAGTAATTTATTTTAATATGTTTGTAGTGTAAAACAAGAGGCGTAGATATTATTTAATTAGAATAGGAATTTAATCAAATAGTATAAATTCAAGGAAATAGAAATGAAGATAAAGGGAAATCTAATAGAGAAAAGCTCAATCTAATGGACACTTACAATCAATTCAGTGACTGATTATTGACACAATTATCTCATTTCCTTTTTGACCACTTAGCCAAGAATCTATTAAACCTAGCACCTAATTAATTCTTGTCATTTTCTTCCTAACTGGCCAACCAAGCTTAACACCTGATTAATCCTTATTGCTAAATCAATTGAAGCCTAACATCTTAACTAATTTACCAATAGCATTAAAATTTGAAAACACCAAAATTGATTAATCAATTTACCTAAATAACAAATTAACTAATTAACCTTAATTCTCTAAAAAAATTGATTTACCCCAGCAGCAAAGTAAAACCCTATTGCTACCTATAACTAAATAACTACAAATAATAACATTGCCTATGGTAATTCAACTAGTAGTAAATCATTATTGACGTTAGAATTTGGTTCACATGGAGAGTCCCAAACTCCAGCCAACAGGAGTAGTGGACCCAAGACTGTCTTCCAAAGTGTGAGAGATGAAAGGATGGGAAGAAGGATCGAACTGGAAAGAGCATAACGGTAATTTTATGTGGTTTGGCCAAATCTGGGCGATACCAGACCCTACATCCACAGCGGAGCTTTTAGTAATATTTGAAAAGAGATTTTTACAAAGTTTTGGCATACAAGATATCCGGCCTCTTCCCCTCTTCTAACAGTGTATCCCTATTTATAGAGGGAAGGAGAGTAACATGCATTAATTACAAGCTACAGTTGTGTTACATCAAGAAATAAATGTGAAAGACAAATAAACTCCTGCAATTTGGTTGCTGTAGGCTTTTGTCTACAGGGTGGGCCCCCTCTTGTCAGCTGTAGACTAGCATTTGTATGTGTCTGTCTCGTGTTCTCACATTGTCGAGCTGAGTTCCTTAACTCGGGGGTGCTGCGGTAGGTCACTTAATGAGCTCGTTGCTGTCATTGTAGCGTAACGAGCTCGAGTAGGATGGTCGACAGCTTAGAAAGCCAACCTTATAATGACCTCGTTGCATCGTCTTCTAGCGATGAGCGAGGTGGATCTTGTTGGGCATCCTCAGTGGGATGGGTGACTTAGTCTCTGCCGGGCTCATGCTTGTCTCATTCTTTGAAATCGATTTTCACATATAACATAAGCCCCCTAACTCTCGGTTCGCTTTGCGAACCAAGAGTTGCAATTTGTCCAAGGCTTTGTTCGTATCTCCAGTCAGAGTCCTTGCTTGATTGGGTTATCATTTCAGACTTCTTTTCTGTCTATTCATTCTGCTTTAAGCCATGCGTTCTTCTATTCATAATTTTTGGCCGTTGGCGT
Source organism: Saraca asoca (assembly GCA_026873985.1). Classification (NCBI taxonomy): domain Eukaryota; kingdom Viridiplantae; phylum Streptophyta; class Magnoliopsida; order Fabales; family Fabaceae; genus Saraca; species Saraca asoca. The sequence continues at coordinate 34,193 of JANHAO010001206.1, forward strand.
GGCACTGCCGTTTGTTTTGGGCCGTTAGATTAAGATCGCCCAAATGTCTTCTGGATTCTTTGATGGACTGGGCTGGTCTTTGATGTGCACAAACTTATTGTACGTTTTAAAATAACGGCAAGCGCACAGCATAGTTGTAGCTAATACCGGCGAATACGGGTCGATCCCACAGAGAAGTTATTTTAAGTACTAGAATCCTTACAACTCAACTATCCAAATCAATGGTAAAGGAATAAAAGAAATAAAGAAAGATGAATAGGAAATAAGAAAGTAAATAAACAATTAAAGAAAAGAGTCAAATGTAAAAAGCCTAGGATTAGGATTTACCTTAATTATGATTCTCTTAATGTAAATTCTTTCCTTTCATAATTACTTGGATTATTGGGGATGGTTTAGCCTACATTCACTACTAGCCTCTTTCGATGGTCT